>JALDNG010000691.1:0-98006 GCA_024349245.1 Neodontobutis hainanensis
GTAAAAAGTACATTTATTCTAATTTGAATGACTCAACCAGAGGAAAAATGTATTCGAAACAATTAGCTTGTCTAGAATGACGGCTACGATAAATCCTGAAGATCTGCGAAGTGATTTACTGCTCCGGTTGAGGGTAAATCAGAAAAGTTTAAAAGTTTTTTTTATCGCAGTTGCTGAATATACAAACCATTATTGACATTGTTTATTTTAACGTTTTATTCGTGATGTTAGAAACACGTTTGAAATGACTGAAGGATTAACTGCCGTGAAAAGCATGAATGGAAAAACTCGCAGTTAAGATTTGTCAAGAGAATTATCGTATCAGGAGTGATTGATTTACTTGAGCTTAATTGTTGAAAATTAATCGAGGTGAAAAACGATGGTACGAGAAAAATGGTTTGATGATCCAACAGATTAGTTTTCCATATTCATCAAAAGATGACAGATTTAAATACTGATTCCTTTCCGCTGGAACTTCCTTGCATTGCCTACTTGCTGCATCTTTGTATAAAGCACCTAAATTTGGAACATTTATGAAGATTTCTGTAAAATCTATCACTATGATTTGTCTCATACGGGGAATCACAGAAATGTCAGAGTTTAGGAAAGAAACTGAGTCAGAACATGATGACGTTGTATTCCACGTTGAAGTTTTGTGGTTACTTGAGGTAAAGTTTTGAAATGATATGAATATTTTGATGAATGATAAATCAAACCAACTTACTTAACATAGCGATCCTTTTTATCTTTGGCGCTAGGCGATTTAACGAAGTTTGACGCAGTATTTGAATACCCTTAAATTCAAACATAAAGGGAAAAATAAACTTATCTGTCATGTGTATGCAGATATAAATGCATTCCATACCTAACTACAAATATTCATACAACAAGCCTAAAGTGAAGTATACGTGCATTTACAACGTTTTCTGCACTTATGCAGGATCAGGTCAAGATTTCATTTCCAAAGAAAAAGTCATTCAACTGCTAAAACGGCTTTGGACTTTTTTTAAGTGAAGATCCCAGACGTTCATGATTTGGAAAATTAAATTCGATCTTTTGAAATCCACTCCCAGTAGATGCTTCCAATACATCAAGGATATCACGAATAGAAGTCATTTAATGAAAAACAACTTTAGATAATGAGTGTTTTTAGCGTTTAACTGGGAACTAAATGCAGAAAGTTATCAAAACTTACGAAAGCTTGGAATGAGGACGATCACAACTTTTAAAACGCATATGTGTGCGAATAAGCCTTTCCGATCCTGAGGAGTACGAAGTTGAAACTTGGATCACGCATGACAGAGGATTACCTGAATTTTGCGTCAAGGAGCCCGCCGAATTTTGATCAAAATATTCAGAAAGTTGTTTTCGATAAAATAAAAATTCACATAAATAATTAAATCGTGAGTAAAAATATTAATATATTTTTTGTCATACATTTTAGCCCGCCGCATGTTTTATCGTTCTTGGATCAGGCCCGCGAATGAAAAAAGTTTGGAACCATTTGTGTTGACAATAAACTGTGAAATAAAACGCTGCAAATTTATAAATACGCCAACAGGGGTTGCTCAAGTATAAGGAATCGATAATTAAAATTGAGGTTTTAGATAGCGACTATGGATTAATTGTTTGAAATATTTCTTATTTGGATGTTAAAAATGTTATATTTGACTGAAATCTGTGAAATTGATGAATTTTTAACACATGGCATTTCGGAAATAATTGAATCTACATTGTTGGTTTAACCGAGCATAAACGAGTCAAGAAGTTTCTCATCAACCATCACGATATTTTATTGAATTTTTACCATTTGGGTTCATTTGACAACTTTTAGCTAATTATAATGTAGTCAATTTAATTTTAAAGGCTAAAAAGCCTTATTTGTGCTATTTACAAACATAAATTAAATTCACAAAAATAAGATAATTTTTAAAACCGACATAGCAATAAAATCATAGAAACTTCAATGGAATCTGTACCATGAAATGTCGTAAGAATTCTTTAATTGTCGATGAAATCTAAAATCTAACGCTTTTCAAAAAAAAGTAGATTTTTTGTGAACCGCTAAATTTTATAATTCACCTTGCGAAGATTTATATATCGATAAAAGTCCGAAAAAACATCTATCGCAAAAGCATAAAACAAAAATAAATGTGAATGATAACATGAATTAAAAATCAATTTATCTTAACTTCACGTTAAATATGATGGGCTGATCAACAAAAATACCATAAAATTTAATTTTCAGAGAGCTCCATCAAAATTTTGAAATAAATCTTTTTAAAAGTATTCTCATGGATAAAAAGTCAACAAAGATTCAAAATTCCTCCGATGTGTTAGCGCACGCGAAGGAAAATTTTTAAAAAACATATTACTTTTATTCACTCATACAAAAATTACATAAAAAATTTCACACTGATTGTTTTAAATATTATAAATATGCAAAGCAGAGTAAGTCAGTAAAGCAACTCTGCGTCGTAAATCTTCAGGGAAAATGGCGATTTAATAATAACAAAAGAGTCTTAACTATATATTTATGTGGTAAAAGGACTTGATTTTTTTGAAAATTTGTTTCATAAACATCTACTTTTTACGAAACAAATGCTCGATTAATTTGGATAGCCTCTTTTCGGCATTTTTGGTCTTCGAGAAGAACCTTTCTGTGGCCCATCTCCAAAACTTTTCAGTGTTCTTTGTGTGAATCCTTCCATCATGCTGGTTCACAAAATTCCAAGAATGGCTGACAGTTAAGTGAATATACCCACAGGAATTTAAATAATTGCAGGCCTTCCACGAGTCCGAAATTATGATTGATACCCTCGCGATGCGTTCTTGATTGATAAGGACCAAGGTTTCTTTTTTCGGTTCTGGACAGTTACTAGGAACCATTTAGGTGGTCATACCTTTCAACAACTCCGAAGAACCACCCACTTCCCAATATCCTACCTCGATTGTATTTCCCCTGTAAAAAACGACTTGTCATTCGTCTATTTCTACCTCAATTTCCGGCCCACCAATGATTTCCTCATTGCCATTAATGTAATCAATTCATATTTGTCCAAAATTACAACAACACTAACCTGAAGAAATAAAAATCGTCAGCAACAGTAGGTGTCAAAAGCTTTGTTTCTCTAATGTTAACTATATTTAAAAAATCGTTCGCCAAACATTAAATCAGAAGTGGATTGTCTGAAAAAGAAACGTATTTTTGAATAACAACTTTATTTCTACACATGCTACAACAATAAAGCAATTCTAACATAACTAACAATAATGCTCGTCTTAGATTTAATTTCTTTTATTTCAGTCATATTAATATTATTAGAGAGGAGACTATGAATATATTTGATAATGGAAATCCGTATCCACGAATGCACACTTCTTCGCGTGATAGATGCAAAATAGTGAGTTGTCGAATGTATTTTCTCAAAATATTTCTATTTTATTGCGCAGGTGCGAACGATATAGAGTCGCTTTACTTCACCGAAAAGTATCCAGAATAAGCTCAGTTACGCATTCGTTAAAATTAAACTTTTTGCACGATTCAATTGAAAATTTCTTCATGTGAAAATTCTTATTTAGATCTTAAGACAATTTGTTTGATACTTTTAAAATTAATAACTCCGGGATTTATAAAGTAGCTAAATTTACTCATATAATTCGAAGGTATTTCATAAAAATGTAACTTAAACAGAAGCCAATTCATAACTTTTGAAGAAACATTCAAATGGAACAAAATGGAGGAATAATACATGCAAAGATAATGCATAATATTATTTTAATCATAAAATTATCCTTTATTGATAAGAATAAAAAAATTTAAATGCAATTAAATTGTATGAATAAAGTAGAGATTGTCAATGGTAAAAGAGAAGTTTTGGATGAAATTATAGTCGGACGCGTTCGTAACAACACCCCGTTTCGAATGTAATTTAATATTATATATTATTCCTTAAAAACAAGACATTTTAAATTCACAATTAATTCGCTACAATTTTATTATAAAATAGTGTACAGGCGATTCCCTATTAAATCTGAAAAAGAGTACTTCCAAATAGATTAAGCAGCCGTCAATGATTCAACCTCAAGTCTGATTAAATTTGTGCCAACTTAACATGAAAGACAACTATTCTTTAAGATTTGAATTTCTATTTAATATGAATTTTTTAAATAAAAAACATATTTTAAGACAACTAATAGCACTTTAAAGCATTTTTAGACAAGTTATCGATAAAAAATTAAAGTAAAAAAGAATTTTAAACAATAAAAACAGACCTGTCATGAACAGTCAAAGCTTATATCACAAATAAGTAAAATATGAAAATTATATTTATCAGAAAACGATCAATAGATTTTTCTGAGAATTTGATACGGAAAACCCTGAAAATAGTTCATAATGATTTGCAGTTACCATTTTAAAAATCAATTAAATACATTATGAAGATATCGGTTATAGAAACGAAAAATCAAGAAACTTCCACTTTTGAGAGTTCAGGTTCCTCGATATGCTTCTGTGGAAATCATATCGTACTTTGTAAAGCATTGCTGATTTGGAAATTAGTTTAACCTACTGCTAACTAGAACCCCCGGTTTAAAATTATATTTAACGATTGGCCTGAAATTTGAAATTTTCATCACTAAAAATGAGTTCTTAGATTTAGATAAGTTCAGGCTTTAATGAGACCACAGAGTGCGAAAGTACAAATGCTTTTTAACGTGTCAGCATGAAATAATTATTTGAATTTCAAAATGTGAAGTCTTTTATCCATTTTAAATTATAAATGAAATAAAGATAGGAAAGGCTTTGATTTTTGACATTATGTATTGAATTATCGAGCTAAAAATACTTAACTAAAAAATTGAGATTTTTTTCTATAGCTCTTTCAAACCTCTGTTATTTTTTGGAGAGAAAAAATCGCCATAAAATAATAAATGTGAGGTTGTACAGGGCATAGAGAGTAATGTCATTTTGAATAATACGCTTGCGCGATAAATAAAACAGCAAGTTCTAAAAATTTATAATTATATAGTTTCGATGAAATAAGTTTTTATTACGCTTTTTACATAAAATTTTTATTCCCGCAAAAAAAGGATGTGTACGCCGACTTGTGCATTTAATTCTATTATTGTAGTAGCTTCAGATTTAGATGAGCGTCGAAAAAAATTTGAAATCTCGATTTGGAGAAAATACAGGAAAAAATGATTTCAAAATATTTGGAGCGGACATTGAAATTCACTCTTTGTTAAATTACGACCAGCAAGAAACTAATGTGATCAACTTTCAGACCGAGATCAATAAATTAAAGGCGTTTTCAAAAAATCAAGAAATTTCGAAAGATGGATCTGATGAACCGGGACCTAATTTGGACGTCAAATTGAAGAAAAAAAGAAAAGTATTGACAACCTTATAATTAGAAAAAAATAATAAAAAATATGGGAGTCGTGAAATTTTTAATTTTAGATTTTCCCTGAAGGATTCAACGATGATGATTTTATTGATGATTCAGAGGCCGTATTTGTTAAATAAGATCAGTTCGAAGCTTACGTTCCCGAAAATTGGACTACACCGATTGGAGGCTATTACGTCAACAGAGGGCCTCTGAAGTTCGTCAAGGATCCAACAGCAGCAACAGAAAACGTATAAATGCATATCTTTACCAGGAACCAAAAATCTCGAAAGAGCCAGAAGTCATACTGAAAGACTATGACACGTTTATCTCCTTTTATACAATTCCAGTGAGCTGAGCCAAAAAATTCCCACTAAAAAAAAGAAAACCGAACCTGAGAGGTCGCCATGCAAATCTGCGTCCATCCAAAAATTAGAAACCGTTGATAGCCACAACAGTGGAGACTCAGTATTAATATAGGTGTGGCGGTCAGCCTCTGCGAAAAAAACGGGACCTACATCGACCCTGAAATCGTCAAAGAAATCGATATATTAATGAACAAAAATCACCGTGCTGAAGGATATCGACGAGGACCCCGTCTTTAAAAGCGCACTGATAAAGTAGACACTGTTTGATAACTAGAATTTGCGCCCTGGCTATAGAAAACAGCAAAAGGGACCAAATAGTTTGTTTTAGTAATCAGACAGACCACGATAAAATATATTACTTCAAAACTAAACATAAACTACACAAACGCTCGAAAATATTTTAATCAAGCTCAGAAATATTTCCTCGTCTTTTCAAGTGTAATTCATAGGCTGAACAGATTTCCCGTCTTTTAACCACTCTAAAGAACGGTTTTCATGTTTTATAAAAATTAGAGTCAGAAATTATGTTTTTCATGAATTTAACTAAAGCTTTGCAAAGAAGGGACAGTTACAAGTTCATGAAGAGAAATTGGATTTTTTTACCAGAATAACGTAGTCTCCTTCTATCATTAAGGCCTGACATCGATAAACTCTTTCATTATAGAAAAAAACAGAATAATTTATCAGATTCTAAAGAGTCTTTGGAAAAAATTAGCGCTGTTAGTTTCTTAAATAAACAAAGGATTTTGTAAATATGGATTTGTGCACAGCTCTTTCCAGTTCGCTCCCGACATCGTGCCAATTTTTGTTTTATCTAAGGGATATCAAAGTTTTCGGACATAGTATTATCAAATCTTCAAAAAAACAAAATGTAAAAAGCACCGAGAAAACCGAAAATATCCCTGTTCCACCAAAACTGTACAACTTTCTGACAACCAGGTTGTTACAAGAAGTTCATAAGAATGTTGACCAAAAACCAGATCTTCCTAGAGACGAGTTCCTTCCTAATTTGAAACTAAATAGCCATGCACAATCTACGAGGGTCCATACCTACCCCTTAAATTATCCACGTGTCATAAACTCTCCAACTCCACCAATGTCTGTGAATTCAATGCAAATCAGAACGAACGTGCCCAGAATACCTCCGAACGCTCCATTCCTCGGCATGCATTTTACGAACCTCCAAAATCAAAGGGCTCTCTTTGTGCGAGGACTCTCAAACCACCCGATGGGGCCTGGTTACAATAAAAACTTCCCACCTGATATGAGTGGCTACCCCATGGTTCCGAATCCGATTATTCGTCAATGTTCTGCATTACCTGAAGAACGCCAATCGAATGTCTTCCCTGATGCCCGTGACACGAACCCAAGATTTATTCAGCAAACAAACAACAGAAAGCCTGATATCCAGTGAATCTGTCTATGCTCTGATACTATGTTTAACATGTTTTTAGATGAGTACAACCTCAAAAATTTTATTCAAGTACATATTTATTTTTATTTCTCGTTAACCAAGTCAAAAAAATTATTCATTCTCGGTCTTTAATATTGATTGATTTTTAAGTCTGCCAATCCATTGAACCATCGCATAATTTTGTCAAAATTTTGCAAATCGGGTGATTTCTACGCTCGAAATTATGAATAAATTAAAAAATGATTTTTAATATTTTCCAATTTCAAATAAAATGAAACGTAATCGAAGCAGGAAATCGTTACTACTATTGTTAACGCACCCCAATTAAAAGTCAATTAAAAACGGGTAGCATGTCTCAAGAATAATTTAATACTTATCCAATTTAAATTCAATTCTTGATGAGTTGAGGAAATAATACCGGCCAAAAACTCAAGAATGTGTATTTAAAAAGAAGAAAATAATGACAATTTATAACTCGGCCATCACAGGCGTAAAAAGGAAATTTTCGCGAAAGCAAAAATAAAAGGAATTTCACATAAATTATCTCTTAAAAAATATTAAAAATGATATTTTAATAAAAAACTCGCTTAAAAATATTACGAAAATATTGGAGTCTCGCCGATTATTGTTGCCATATTGAACCAGATACTTAAACCACTTTTGATAGTTTGCGAACTTGTCATAGAATTTTCTAACTTCTGTTTTAAATATGAGGGTGTCATTTATGAAGAAAATTTGTTATTTTCATTGACTGGAGGCAACAAACCAAGAACAAACTGAATTGTCACGTGCCAAATTACAAATAAAAAGATTTAGAAAAGGAACAAGAGTTGAATTATTAAAGTTACAAATGGATGAATGTTGTTTGATAACGTTTTTAAGAAGGAATATTTTGTAAACTGGTTAACAAATGTTAATGATTAATTTTATATATTTAGTATTTTAATTCATATTAATTTTTTGATTTTCAGATTTTAGAAACACTCAAAATATCAATTAAGGAACTCAAATTAAATTTTGGTGGGTGAGATTATTATAGGGGGCGAACGATAGAAATTTTCAAGAAATCTTATTCCTACCCCTTATACTTTACGAGGTTTATCGTCACCCATCATTTATCTAGAGAGGAATCCAAGTAACTTGGCTTATAGATACCATTCTTTAAAAAGTAGAACTATTATCATTCAGTTTTTCAAATTTAAAAGACCGCTCAATATTCAAACTCTAAAAAAGTCACACGTGCGCTGTTGTGCGTCTAGACTGAGTCGGTGTTCTTATAAATCCAAATTTTATAAAAATATACTGGTGAAAACCAAATCAGTTTGTAATAAAAATGTGGACGCACTTTAAACGTGTTTATACACAATCGTTGAGAACTTTATTTTTTTTTTTATTTTAAAACGAAAGTATTCACTTTTAATTTTCGAGGAAAGATAAATCTGCAAGAACCAACAAAAAGATCAAACGGTACATGATCTCGGCAGTTACCGAAAGATATACGAAGATCGTTTGAAAACCAAAATTTGTACGTCGTGTAGTTTTTGAACTTATCGTAATACGATAAGATGGAATCTCACGTTTTCCCACACTTTATGGCTTCGGTGAACTATATCGACACGATCAACTACAATTCAATGATTAAAACTTGTATTTAATGACCAATAAATACTGATTAAAATCAGTAGAAAATAGCTTTACGTCTCAGAAATGTTTTTATCAAAAAATGAGAACCTTTAGTGAAATATAAGATGTACTCTTAGAAATAAGCATGATTGTATTTTTAAGGAGAGAAATAATTTGTCTCGACATAAACCGTCACCGATTTTTAGTCACTGGGATGCATTCGAGGTTTATAGAAACGATGTGCACTTTGATAAATAATTTATCATGTTAACCACATTGTCATGAGTAAACTTTTTTGATAATTTAACATGCATCAAAGACTAGATACTCCCGGTTAATTCAAAATCACAAAAATTTTAGCTGATTCAAAGTAGTAAAGTTTAAAAAAATTGGATAAGTCTGACAGATAAGCTGTTATCTCAAGATTGAATATTTCAATTTTAGCCCAGATAGACTAAGTAAATATATAAACATAAAAATTTTATCCGTCAAATTTAAAGTTTTTTAAACATCACTCGCATTAATATCTGGATTCGATATTTTTCAATGCTTGAAACTGACCAGTTAATCCGCAGCGAGAGATTGAAAGTAACCAAAAACATCAGGTTTTAAAATATTAAAATTTTTTTTATCAAAAGACATTCTTATTTTAAGATACCCATGATCTAATTAAATAAAATTGGACTTTCTATGTCTGCTCGTTTGAGTAGTTGTCATGCGTATAAGTATTGTATTTCAGACACCTTCATGTCTCAGCCACTAGATCGTCAACTTTACAGAAACGGCATTTTGGCGACATAAATATTCTCAGAAAGCCTAATATTCCAAAATGAGTTAAGTCCGTTTTTGCGACAGTTTATTTGAAATCGTCCATACGTTGTGATTTATTTAATGTAAAAAATAATGATACACGGTTAACAATAAATAATGAACAAGATTTCTAAAAAAGTTGGGAAATATTTTCAAAAATACCTAATAAAACTGCACAAAAGTTGATTTCATAATTAATATATGCTTGGGGCGAATTAGTTCACTAAAAATCTGGTAAAATGGAGATAAATTTCATTCAACAAACTACAAAACTGTCAAAAACTAGGATGTTTCATTGCTCACTCTTATTGAAATTTTATCCTGTTTTCGTCGAAAAATTTGTTTTTTGACGAGATTCATATCAGAAGAACGTTTTGTAAAAAAGCGTATTGATAATTTTTTGCTCAAACAAATATTTCATACTGACCGTGATGTAAAATGACAGTTCATAACTACGTCAAGAGAATAAACAAGAATATTTTCCATTTTCATTTTTTATAACTCCAGAATGAATTATTTGTTGAAAGCCTTCTCTAAAACCTATTATTCAATTCCATAAATGAAAATTATGAAATACTACGTTTTCCTCCTTTTGTGATCCTTGATATATTACTGCACCAGTTCCGATGGTAAAATGACCGTAATTTACAGAACTGTAAATAAAATTACTTTTAGTTCAGAAACAAGGAGCAGTACATTCTAAATTACAGCATTTTTGAAAAAACTATATTTTATGGATATTTTCAGACTAAAAGACATTCGTAACTTGTTTGATAGTTTTCTACGAAATCTCAGGAGTTCTACCTTTTGATTTTGAATTTAGAAAGATTCGCTAAAGAACCTCTTTGAGATTAACATGCCGCACAATACTGTATCTAAAATGAACATTATTCAGGGAATTAATTTTAAAATTTATCATATTTTCCTTTTAACTTTATTATACGAACCCGAAAAAGTCCGAATTTCTTAGTCGGGTATTTCCGTTTTTTGACGTGGCGATTAAAATATTTTGCTTTATGGAATTATCATTCAAAATGCCTATTTTTTGTTAAAAACCTTAAGATGGCTTTTAATAGTCATATTAAAATACATGTGTAGTGTTAATTTTTATCATAAAAAGTAAAATTTTCATAATTATAAAAGTACTAAATTTATTTTTTCTATCAAATTATTTATGGGATTGATCTATAAAATGAGAAACATGCAATTTTTGAATGTGTATAATTTTTGTGTTCTAAGGGTTCATACAAGCTAAGAATATATATTTTAATATTTAGCTTTTAAAAACAATCCAAAGTGAAAATTTTTTCCAAAATACTCCATAAGAATATAAACTCCACTTTTGTTAAATTTAAGAAATGTATTCTCGTATTTTAAAGTATGAAAATCATATCCGCAATAAAAAACCAAGTTGAAATGTATTTCATTGACACGATTCAGATTTTTTAGAATTCAAAAAGCTACTTTAACATAAATGTTAATAACTTATCCCAGTCTAGTATTGTTTCCATAATTTTACTACAATGTAGTCTATATTTTTAAAAGTAAATTAACAATTTTTGTGATACAGAAAAACTATTGAGTCCTAATGATTAAACTAGTACTGATTAGATGCTGACGAAAAATACCGAAGGCGAAATTTCAACTCATAAACAAAAAATACCTCTCTGTTTTGTTTAAAAATAAATAAAGAAAAATCCTATATTTAAACCTTAATTGAAATTAACAATTATTTGTTGATAATACAGAAATTGTTGAATGATAAGTGGAAATTTTTTTACGCACACCCGCAGTTGTATCAATGAAGAGTAAAAAATAATGGAGTTTTCTGTAATCAATCAAAACTTAAGAAAATTTCCTTTACAATTTAACATAAAATTAAAAGTGTTTTGCTCTCTTTGTCATATCACATTAAAAAACGTTATGGTTGGTTTTCGGGCTTTGTAAATGTCGACAGTATATTTTCGTGAAATCAAATCATCATGATGTATAAAATAAGCCATCAAAGTAACCGTTATGGTTTGTCAAGATTCTTAACCATTGGCTATCATGATGAAATTTTTAGAATTGATTTATTTTACATTTTATAAAAGCCTTGTACGTAGTTTAGATTTCTCTTTATGTTCCCAAACATAATCAATGCTTCCACCAAATAAGAATACCTTAAACACTTTAAATCTCAAAATAATATTTTTCGAAATTTCATTTTTGAAAAATGTTGATATTTACACTTTTAGAGCTTTTAATTCAAATGAATACTGATGAGGAAATCGGATATGAGTCACTTCGAGGATAACGCACGAAGCGATTTCACGCGCTTGATCTGTACGTTATTAAAATAATACCAAGAATTTTAAATAAACGACCACAATCAGAATTCTGTTTTATTTTCTGAGCGTTCTCGGCGTAATTGGGCACATTAAAGGAAATATGTGAAGAAAATGGAAAAATTAAAAGTATCGAATATAATCATATGAAGATGATAGTTTAAAAAACCGAAAAAGTCAATATATTAGTGAATATCAGTTTTAATTTCACGACGCTCTATTCAATTTTGGTACATAAACTGAGTAGCTATTTATTTTGTTTAATTAATTGACAAAAAGCATAAAATCAACATTTACCCAATAAGATTACCGAAAACCCTTGAATCCCACCATTGTCATATTTGCGACGAGGTTTGACGACCCAAGACCGAAATCAGATTTTTAAAAGCCTCAATATCCATAAAATCTGAAAAAAACTTTCAACTGATAAAAAGCCAGACTTTTTTAAACTGCCTGAAACTAAGTTAGAAGTAGGAAAGTGGGAATATGAATATTATTTTGTGAATTTACTGTTGATTTAGGTGTAATTGTAGAAATTATTTGATTAAAAATTAATATCAAAAGAAGTACACGCGTGACCGTGTATTTTAAATGATAAACTACTTCATATCAAATCAAATGCGAATAATAAAACCGTTAGTATTTTCATAAAATGTTTGTACGCATGCCTTTTAATTTAAAATCTTCATAGATATAAACCTTTGTCTCTTGATGTGTTTTTGAATATTTCTATCCTTAAATTTCATGTAAACTTATCGTATTATTTTTATTTTAGGTTAACCGTTGATGTTAGCCCAAGCAATTAAGTTTTACTCATTTATTGTAGGAATGCTAACATCCATTTCAACAAAATTTTTATGACCTCCCATTTCATAATTTTTGACAAAGACCTTTGTAACATGAATTTTAAACTATAATGGGTATGATTAATACGAGTTCCCAAATAAAAGGTAAAATCTCAAGATTTTTTGGTATTTAAGCTGTTCGTGGGCGTAAAATAACTCGATGAGAATCACTCGAGAGGATTTTTTGAAAACGCAATAATATTTACATTTAAGATGATGTTTTTTATCATGTACGAGTATCATGGATACACATGATAATGATTTACTGCTAATATGGGAAAATGTCTAAGATATCAATTCTCAGATCTAAAAAGGCGCTGTCACACTCGTAAAATCGCCGTTTTTAATAAAAGATCGATTTCACAGAAGAAATAAAATGCAAATACAAAATTAATGCAACTTTTCAGTGCCTCTTGTAAGCATACTGATCCAAAACTTATAAAATGAGGATTTCTAAAATTTCTGGCCAGTCCGCGATGATTGTGCCGATTATTTAAATGGAATTTACCAACCATTTTATTCCTTCTCAATAAAAGCTAGAATAACACTTACCGATTCAGTGAGCCAAGCGTTTAATCCTCTCTTGAAACAAAATAATAATATATACTGAAAAATTTAAGAAGCTGACTGATTAAAAAGGAAATATCTCATAAACATGCAAATGACCGAAAAACCAATTCAGTTACATTTGTAAAAATTGATAATTTGTTAATATTTAGTCACAAATTATGGTATATCTGAATAAAGTCATACGCATGACTGGACATGTGGCCACAATTTATTCTTTCTATTGTAAAATAAATTCCGCGGAATCGACCATTTCTAACAGTAGAATTTAAAAATTTGCGTTGTTGATAAACTGAGAATTTTTTGACATATATTTCAATCAAAAGTCGCGAATTCACAAAAACATGGTTTTTAAAGAATTTGTAAAAATAACGCTCTGATTTTGCTGTTTTTGCAGCACGTCTGATTTAAAGCTAGAAAACAAAATAAATAAATTTTTTTGTAAATTCATTATATTTTTTAAATTTAACTTTCTTAGAGCGATGAGGTATTTTTTAAAAATGAAAATAAAAATTTGGAACTTAATGATAAAAAGACAATTAATTTTGATTTGGCGGTCTAGGCATGCACAGGCGATCAATCAATCACATTTATTTCTAAACATCTATTTAATTTGGTAACTTTAAATCGCTCGATCCATTTTCAATTAAAAATAGTTTAGCATGGATTAATGAAGATAATCTGACGTATATACTCCATTTCAACCAGTGGTAGTGTAAAAAATTTAATTCATAAATAATGGAAAAAATTAAAATCGAGGCAAAACAGAATGAATGATCAAAAATGTATCGACAGTTTATAATTGAGAATTATACGTTGCTGATAAGAGTTAAAAATTTAAATGAACGAGACAATGGCTCGCACGCCGCTTCCACTTACACGAGAACGTCAACTTAAAAAATCCTGAATTTCTTTGCAGCGTTATTGTTAAAACAAAACAACTTAATTTGGTAAACGAATGAGGGAAAAATTAACAATAAATTAACACATTTTGGTTTTGTATATGTAGTCGGCAAAGCGCCACAAAAGCGGTTAAGTGTTTTGTACATAATTACTGTTTTTAGTTAAAAATACGGACGTGCTTCCACTTAAAAACGGGGAGTGTGTTTTATTTTTGTTTTTATAAAAAATTGATTAAATTAAAATAATGACATTTATGTGACGTAATCATTATTAATTATCGAAATTACTTTTGATGTTTTACCAAATATAGCCTTGTGATTGAAAATTATCAGGAATAAAAACTTTTAATTTGTTTAATTTTGCAGAGTTCCTCGATAGTAACGATAAGATATTTTGACGTTAATCTATTCGGATACCGAACTGTTCTGGGTGTGGCTGATCGAAATGTTATTTGTTTTGAACCTGATTTTCTTAAAATATAAGTCAGAATCTGTCGAGGTTGCTGATTTGCACCATTTATGGTCTGAACACAAAGGAACATATAAACTAGATTTTAGTCCAGGTGAGGACGAGAATCGAAAGGCAATCTTCCTTAAGAATAAACTTTTTATTGACAAATGGAATGCCGAGCACTCGGATACAAAGCTTAAGATGAACCAATTCGGGCACATGGTAATTTCTCATCCACAAATAGGACGTATCTGAAATTAAGCTCGGGCTTAAGCCAATAAGCCTCGGTGGTCTAAGTGCTCCCCTAGTGGAGAGGAAGGATCAATTACCGGTTAAGAAAAGCGTCGACTGGCGTTTCTATCAAGTGGTATCAAAGGTTAAGGATCAAGGAAGCTGTGGTTCCTGTTACTCGTTTGGCGCCGTATTTTTGTTTTTAATATCAGCTCGCCGCTTTTGAATCGCAAATCGCTCTTCGTCTAGGATATTTGGTGGACCTGAGTTACCAAGAGGTTGTGGATTGTTCTCGGGACCTAGGCAACAACGGCTGTGAGGGTGGCGACCCGATTAATGTTTACGAGTACTGCATGAGTCGTGGGGTATCTACACTTGAGGAGTATCCTTATACTGCAGAGGTCTTCAGTTAATTCAATCGTAGGAATCGAGTTGTATGAGTGTAAACGAAACCGAAAGGTTCTATCTTAGCTCGTACGTTAAACTGCGAGCTTTTGACGAGTATCAGTTGGTTAGATCGGCGTCGTTCGTTGGCCCTATTGCAGTTGCAATCGACGCAAAACACCCGGAAATGGTTTTTCATCATCGTGGTGTCGTGGATATTAAAAATTGCAGCAGAACTGAACTTAATCATGAAGTTCTCGTGGTTGGTTACGATTTGGATCCTAAGAATCCATATTATATCATCAAAAACAGGTTGTTTTCTTTTTTTATCTAGTTGGGGTAGTTCATGGGGAGAGAATGGGTACTTTAAATTGTCTTTGGGACATAATTCGTGTGGAGTTGCAACATACGCATCCTATCCCATCATAAAATCTTGATCGCTCGCTTAAAATTTACAATGAATTTTAATAATTTAAAGAATTTTATTTATTTCTTTATTATTATAAAATATTGGACTGCATATCTCTTAACTCTCATTGCTAATATCATTCACGAAGCCACCAAGTTTGAAAAAAATTTTAAAGGATGGACTCTTATTTAAATTTTGCTATTTTTTTGCTCCTGTAAGTTTTTTGTGGTATTAAGGTGGCTTTAATATTATTTCCTCGGATCATCCCAATATGTGTGTTGTCCATTTTACGAATCCGATGTTTCTGGAATTTTGTGGCACGTTTACATTATCGAGTTTTATGAAAGCAGTTTTAGTTTAATTATAGGAAACTAAATTTATCGCGGGGTTGGCCAATTAGATGTGTTTTGTTGCGATCATTAGAGCTCACGTTCATTTAAAGGTAATTATTTTTTAATCTGTTCGGGCGCCTGGCATACCTGTGGCTGTTATGATAAGAAATCAAGTTTTATTTTTGGATATCCACTCCATGTTTGTGTCACTAACCTGTGAGGTTGGGTGGTTTCAACACCGTCATTATCTAAATTTTTAACAGCAAATACCTCAAGATGAGGACCATCTTTGCTACTTCAACTAGCACTATCGATTTTTCTTCGCGGCTAAGTCAAGAAACTTTGAATGAATTTGAAAAAAATAAAAATTTCAAACTTCGTTTTGTATCAAAATACGTTTCTGCATTCCCTTTGGTGGGAACATTTAAATTGTCATAATCCGGAACGTGAAATAGGATTTTGATTCTTCATTAAAATGTAATAAACAAAATAGTATTCATTGGACGTACCAATAATACATGATTGTGAAAACCAAATTTGTCCAATATAACAAAATTAATATTTTTGCTCAATTTATTCTCCTTCGTATCTCCGACCGCCACAATACAATGCCATACAAGAGTAAGTACCGAGAAAAATGCGATTCAACAAAAGTGAAAATCAATTTTTGACTTATTCGCACAGATAAAATCGAGAATCGGATTTTCATAAATTAGCAAATAAAATTTAACGGTTTATATTTGGCTGATAATAAATCCACAGAATTCCAAACAAACAGTTAAGATAACATGAGCTGCCTGCGCAGTTTGGCCACATCATGAAAAAGTACAACTCTTTATAGATTGAAAATATTTGTAATTTGTACATCATTCTGTTATTCGCTAATGGATATTATCAGATAATTGAAATGAAAATAGCCTTCGGAAAGAAGAATTTTGACCTGATGGATGTGCTGATTAAGATTTTCTTTGTGCAAAGACGCCTCAAACCTTTCAAAGCGTCTTTCGAAGGAATTTTAGTTTTTAATGCTCTTTGGTGTTCCTCTGCTTACTACGTCTAGCCGTTCAGCTCTTTGTCCCCGTTTGGTACCCGCATCCAGATTTAAACATCTCATGTCTGATAGCGTGGAAAAGAAGAGAAATATAATTTTATAGTTAGCTTTTTAGAGAATATATCAAAATGATTAAAAATTAGTTTTTCTTTCTATTAATAGTAGACTTTAAATTATTCGGATCCTAACTTTGTTATAATGGTGTTTAGTTTTTTTTGATTTCCTATTTAACGTACAAATCATATTTCTAAAGAACGCACGAGCTTTTAACCGTGTTTTGGAATTGAATTAAATTTCTGTGAGCCCTCAAAATCGTTTGTTTTTTGATCAGGTAAAGGGTTTATATTTATTTGTTTCATAAATAATGAGCGTAAATTCTAAACAAGAAAATATTTTCATTTATTATACTTTATTCTTTGATTAACGTAAGCTATCTTTCAATGATATTAATTTTCCTGCGAGCAATGTTTTTGTTTTACTTCAAGTCAAATATTTCATATGTAAAGTTTCTTAAATTCCTGTTTCAAACAAAATAGAGTGCAAATCATTGATTAAAAGCATAATTTAACTGAAAATAAACATTTCAATCTGTTTAATGATAACCATTAAGAGACAAAGGCTACTTAATAAAAGATATCCTTTATGAAAAAGATAAATAATGCGTTGTAAAAGAATAAAAATTTAAAACTGAAATTCTAAATTTATTTTAATTTTATTTCTTTAAGATTCAAAGGTCTTTACTTACATTAAAAATGAGAATCTTCAAAAGCTCCTCAGTTTTTATGAATTTTTTCACTGAGTGAAATTTACCCAAAAACTATGAGAACTGATACTCACCAAACTTTGCAAAAAATTCTAAGTGGTCTTTTATAAAATTTTGTTAAGAATACTTGGTGTGACGTGCATGTGAGCCTATGGGATAAAATTGTGCTTCTAATACTGTCAAACCAAATTTATTTTTTTGAAAGAACTTCAAAACGATGTATATTTTCAACGTTCTTCCAAATTATGATTTAACCTGGCACACCTTATTAAAAAGTCATTTCTATATGTTACTTTAACGATGTTCGTAATGTCATAGTTTTAAAATTCTTTCCATCTTTGACAATAGTTGAATGTATCAAACTATTCAGTCAATTAAAAGCATCGTCCCTTCCTCAAGCATTAAATCTGTAAAAATCAATTTCCTTTGAATGTAAGTGCCAATCCCATATATTGGGTATATTATGAAAGTGCCAGTTCGAGCAAAAATTTTAATCGTAAATATTATGAAAAATTTACAATTTCTAAAAATAAGATTGTTTGACAAATTTGAAAAGAATATTGATTGATTAAATGATAAAATGTTACTGGAGGTGAACTTTAACCATACGTTCCTTGACAAAAGGAAAATGTCATCATACACTTCCCTAACTTATCTCAATCAATAATTTCCCTTTAAGATTGGTTTTTTATCTTCAAATAGCCTATTCTACCCAGAGTTGCTCGGGGCCTTGCGTAAAAACATCATCCGAATAAAGAAATTGTTTGATCTTAACTTTTATTAATTTTCATTAATTTCATATGACCAAAGAGCGTAATTAAAAATTCAAAAAGTGGTAGAATAGAATAAAAAAACAACAATAGTAGTAGTAATGAAAAAAAGAATATGAAAACAAATTTTAATGGAGTGTTTTTAATGAGACCATTATTCTTTTTCGATCTGGTGAGTATGCGTAGAAATCAGAAAGTTTTCCTACGGGTGAGCAGGCCACATACAGCCGTCCGTGTGAGATGCGTGGATTTTTCAATTTGTGATATTGAAAATTTCCAGATGAGCAACCAACATATAAACAATTTTATCGTAATCTGATAAGCGGTAGAGGCGTGTATAACTAACAAAAATAAATTCATTTTTGATTTGTTTAGATCATTTTATATGAAAAATAACTTCTATTACTCATGCGCATTCAATCTAATAAAGTAATTAAGTGAAAAAGTGGTCATCTAAATCAAATAGCTTGATTACTTTTTGCGAAATTTATTATAAAAATATCATATTGTCAATAATAAATATGAGTAGAAAAATTGAAATCTCATAAATAAAACGCTAATCGTATTCATCATGGGCATATTTTATAATTATTTAAGTTAACGCAAGCGTGTTTCTTTGTTATTACAATGAAGCGAGAATTCGCACATTCTTTTGAATTTTGGCTAAATACTAGAGTAATTTTATTGTTAAAATCGAATAAAACAGTCAAATTTTGAAATGGTACGTATCAAAAATTATATTTTCATGTACTATCGGAAGCCAGAAGATGAACATATTATTCGTATTTAACGTAAAGAATAATATTTTAAATTAAACAAATGCTTTATTGTGGACAATCGTGTATCATAAAGGGCAAATAATAATGAGGTGCAATTTGTTTGATTAGTTTTATGTCCATAATATAATATAGGAGAAATTCTAAAATATATAAAATACGAACCAACTTTTCAAACTAAATTATCATAGATTTAAGAAAACAAAAGCACCGAAGCATACAATTTTGAAATAAGAAACCCCAATCCGTATCATTTAATGCTTCCATTCCTAATAAGTTCAAATGCTATTGCCTGAATTTTTAAAAGTATACTGAGGGTTGCAATTTAGTATTTTGAATAAAAGCAAAATCTATAAACTAAAATGTATAAAGTTAGTTCAAAGAGAAAATTACCCTTTTCGATTTTCAATAAAAGTAAATTTGACAGTTTAACTGTTTTACTCAAGTAATAAAAAATATAACTGGCGAATTTTAAAATATTTTTTATAAATGTTGTTTTAAAATTATAGATATCACATAACATGTTGAAAATGTCAAAAAAAAATAGATTATGAATTTTACTTTTTGGCGATGTCAAACTGAACTAAAACAAAATTTCCTTCACATGAAAATTCTAAAATTCATTTTTAAGACAAAAAATAATGTTAGAATTAATCGTATGATTCTGGTTGTGGTAAAATGTTTTCGATTCTGAGAAACACACGAATCCAATTAAAAAGAGGAAAAGTAATGTTTAAAACTTTACATGGTGTCTCAATTAGCCATCCTCCAAGATTTAACCAAATCGGTGATCTTTAAAATGGAAAAATTTCGATGCCAAATCATAAGTTTTTCTGATTTTAACCCAGAGTATTTATGAAAAACTCTCAGAAAATAATGAAACTGGGTCGTAAACGTTTCATATGGTGAAAAATTTTTAATTACACTGGATATGAGTGCCGAAACACAAGGGAGGCTTGAGAGCAGAGAAAAAGGAGAAAATATCAAACTAAGCGAATCAGACTCGCCTGAAAATTGGGGCCTGCTAACATAGAATCGCAAAACGGTCAACATTATAAGTATAAAACTCCGCTTAGGCACACATATTCACAAACTAAGATGATAAATATCCCCTCAGTGTTGACTTTGCCCTATCAACAAAAGATCAAAAAGTATTATTTTTATAATCGTTTAGAAATTTCTTATTCAGTTAACCGACTTAGAAATGGAGATCACGAATTTTCATATAATAAAACATCGTCAATCTGTGAAAAATTCATGCTAGCATCAAATCTTTCACTTTGAAACTTTGTCGAAATCTGAACGTCTGAAATAAAAAAATTAAATCTAGGATAATGTTAAAATCGATCTAACACGATAGATAGAGTTTAAGTAAATTTGTAAACACAATGTTATAAAATATCAGAAAATATAACAAAAATGTTTCTTAATAATTTTTAGATACTCATTAATAAATTTAAAAACCAAAATTATTGATTGAATATATATTTTTGAAATTCAACCTGAATGCCAAATTCTCCAAGCTAAACGTTTTCTGCCAAAATATCATAATGGATAAAATTATTTTTCTCATAAAGTTAATGGAATATTTATAAATTTTATTTATTCTATGACTCGAATTTCATATCAGATAGCTTCTCTTGAAATGTAGTGGAAACGTTCTTGTATAAATGGCTAAAATCCGGCGCTTTTTCTCAACTAAAAATACCAAATTGGACAGTTTCTGTAAATATTTACCAAAATAAACGAAATACGCTTGCCACGCTTTTACGATTCTCTGAAGGGTCTTTCATTTTAAATGCGAAAGCGACAGAAAACGAATTGAAGATAATAAAAATCTGTTTTGATTTATTGACACCATCAATATTTAAAAACATCCAGTGTTTTTTATTTCACTTGTTAATATGATATAAATTGAACACTTTCAAAGAAATAAGAGAAAATAAAAAAGACAAATTCCAGCTTTCTGAGTTTTTTCAACGATGTTATTATAAATCATAAACACCTTCAAATATTTTTATCTACTGCAATCCCAGTTGACAATATTTTTACTCTGACACCAATAAAAAGGGAAAATATTTTAAAACTGAATGATAAGAAATTCTCGAAATTAAAAAATTCTAAAAAAGAAGCACTTGAAGATCAAAAATAGGAATTAAGATAACATCATTTTCTTTTCAAAATAAATCTTCTTCACGTTTTTAGAAAAATTGATTCAAACCGTTTTCGGATGAAGAAGAATAGATTTTGAAACAGTTTAAAATGTTTGAAACAAAAGATTTCGTGCTAGTGGTATTTGTGATAATAGAAACAAAGAATATTTCAATAAAAGTATTTAAAAAATAAAATAAAGACGACTTCAATAGAAGAAAGCGACTTCCTGCTCAATTTTCAAAAATTTAATATTTTAATAAAATAATAATATTTTTATGAAATATCACTAAGATTCAAATAAATGTTCACATGTTCGAAAAAAGTTAGTGTACGTGTAAGTCTTCATGTATAGTTCTGTCTTGTGAGCTTTTTTGGATTTTCTAGTTTAACTTCTGAAAGAAACCCTCATCCAGGTAAGTCTGGGATGGGGTAGTATGAAGTTCTAACCCTTAATCTTTTTGAGTATATTTACATAAACAACATAAGTCTTGATGAATCTAGTTTCAATCAATTCATTTTTTTTAATGTTTGAAGGATAGTCCCCGTTAAAACTTGAAAAACCTAATAAACATCCCTTTATACAGCTTGTCTGTATGAATCCTACTTATAGATTGATAATTTAAACAAACTTTCGAAGACAACTTATAAATTTTTCAAAGAAATCGAAGATGCATTAAATCTTTGAAAATATAAATTCGAACCAAAGGAAATATATTTAATGATAAATATCTATATCTAAATTGAAAAACCTGGTTTCATTGTTCCTTAGTTACGCACATAACTGCTATTTGAGTTTTTTAAAAACAAATTATAAAATACTCTTGAATTTAAAAAGCAGTTAATCAACTTTATTTATCATCGGAATTTTTCAGTTTGATTAACTAAATTGAATATGGTAGACATATAATTAATATTACAAGTCAAAATTTATTTAAAATAAGAAGAATTTATCTGTGGGAATTTTAATATTTTTTTCAATATGAGAATTTCGATTATTAAAACTCACAAGATATAAAAATTAGGAAGGATAAAGAAAAAAACATTCGAAATTTGTGATTTATGATAAAAATAGACGTTTTAAGAACTATTTTCATGAACACACCCATATATTCTCAATTAATGTTTCATAAAATTATTTATTTTAACAAACTTATAAAAGCGCATCTGTTTTTTTGTAAAGGAAATTTTCGAATATAGCTAATTGTTAATAAAATGCTTTATGCAACTGGTTATACTCTACTAGGCATAAAATTAGTCTTTACAATATCTAAAAGTTTAAAATCTTCATAATATTTCAGAAAATATTCTCATAGGTTGAGTTTATTTGTCACATATCTTGAATAAGATATTTCCTTATAATTTACTCAACTTTCGTAAAAATTGAATCATTTTATTCATATCATTTGAATTAAACAACACAGCGAAACAATTCTTCAATTCTATACATAGGGAATTTTTGAAAGTTTCTCAATCATTAAAACCGAACTGTGGGAAATTACAAGAAGCTATTAATAAGTTTATTCCATCATTCTTTACAAAATTTTTAATCTTAAATTGTTACAACCTTGAATTGCTTCGTATTAAATGTATTTTAATAAGTTTAAATGAAAAACTATCTTCATAAATTCATTATTTTCCTTATCTACCAATACCTGCTTATGAATTGTCTCAGGCGCAAAGGTTTGGATGTTAAATTTTGAATTTGATCCATAGATGACGGCAAAGTGGTGAAATTTAGGATGAATTCTTTATATACGTAAATGGAAAAATTCATAACGAGTGATAAATTTGTTGAAAAAATGTTAAAGATATTCACAATTCAATCAGGATTCTTCTGTTAATAGTATCAAAGAGGAGGATTGTTAACCGTTAAAAGCAAGCGTGACTCTTTGAATTTCCAATTTTAAAAATCTCGTGAATTCGTGCCTTTCTTCTGTTTTCAAAACCTGAATATATTGATACATTTTAAAATTATTTTTAATTCAAATAAAAATTTAGGATCTCAATGCATAAGATGATAGCTTTGAGCCAACACAAAATATGTCATTATTAAAATTAATCTTAAGATGTTTGCTTAATTTGCTACATACATTTTAACCATCAAAAATATTCACAGACAATCCAGGTTAAGATGTTTTTACGTATGAATTCAGATTATCGGCAAACCTTTTTCTTTTTTACTTTTTAAAACCATAACCTGTTTTAATTTTAATTACAATCTAATAGGTTTTTTAAAAATCTTTCATCATATGATGATTTTTGATAAATTCTTTGCCATAAAAATAACCTTAAAATAATATATTAATTTTCACACATCATTAAAATTATTCTGTTACGATTTCATAGAATTTCGAAAAGAAGGAAAACGTAAATTGATTCACATCCTGTTATTCTTATAATATTATGTTTAAGTTTTGAATGATATCTGAGGTTCAGCCATATATTTTTACTCTCAATAACGTAAGAGCCAAGCTTATTCAAAACGTTGACGATATAATATCCAATAAATATATTAAAACAGCTTTCTTACGAATGAAATTTTATAAAATCCAAACTTATCAAATTTTAATGCAAAATACATGAAGAATTTAAAATTATTGAATTTCGAATAATTATGAAAAAGCATTGTTAACGGAATTTTCATGCGCAAGTTCAACGATGAACATATGCTTTTTACATTTAATCACATAAATATTGAAAAAAATCGAGAAGTAATTTCTTATGGTTCTAAAATCTTGACGATCAAGTTTCTGTAGTTTTGAAAAAATTCGTTAACCTTCTTCAATGGAACACTCCTCAGATAGAACTGCGACACCGACGTTGTTTCAATTTCTTATTTACCATATTATCTTTGACAAATTTTAAATTTTATAATTTTCATAAACAAAAATGTTTACAAAAAATCAAGGTTCTATAAAAGTTTAACTTAAACAACCCATTTACAATGTTGGATAAACGCCTCCAAAGTTAAATAATTTTTCATAGGTCGAAATTTTTTTTCTTAAATCTATTACTGAAAAATATTAATCTTAACAATTTCAAATTTAACCTTTTTATAAACGCAAATTATTTATAATAGCTTTAATTAAGTCTAACATTATTCTTCTATGGACTACTAAGAGAGAGAAAGATGTTTCTCATTTTTTGTCATGTTAACTTGTAAAAATGAGTTATTTCAAATCGTTTCGCGAACAGGTTGCAAATTTGTTACGTTACAACTTAATTATACCAATAATTTTCGAAATATTTTTTGTCGAAATTTATCAAGGATGATCTTTTATACGATGCATCCAAAATGAATTTTCAAATGAACAGTATTAGCCTCCAATATACTTTGAAAGCTAAGAAAGACCACTTCTTATCTTCTCAAAAGATTTTGATCTCAAGAGTCAACTATTTGGATCTGAGGAGTGAAGTTTTTGTCGAAATTTAAAAAATATCTGAAAATAAAGTTGCACAGGGGTTTCAAAAAGAGATATGGAATCACACATTTTACCGCGCAACTCTAAAATAATGAGATGGAATTTAAACCTCAACCCTAAAAAAATAATTTTATGATTCAACCTCAAGTTCCAAATTTTGTAAAATTTACATACAACAGAAGCGAGGGAAAATTTTAACAGAAAATAAACTGTGGCTGAATAATTGTTAAAAAGTAAAACTTTTAAACAATTTGACATACTCCGCGAACATTCATGCCGCACTCCAGATTTATCTCGATCAAAATGGCGACTTTAAATTTTTCCCATAAATATAGTAACTTCCACTGATGTACTTAGCTCAACACAAACAATAATTTATATGTTGAAAAATGATAAAAATTTCCTCCATCTCTTAAAAGTTAAAATTCTTATTCTGTTAAATAAAATACTTTTTACATGAAAGATATGGAATGAATTCAAATTATGAATATTTAAAGTGCAAAAGAAATATTTGTTAAAAAATTTCCATCAAGCTAAAATTAAACTTGTTCAATCTTATGAATAAATGTTTTCTCAATATTTTGGCTGACTCATTTGTCATTTATTTAAAGTTTCCAAATAAGTACCTTAAAAAATTCTTGAAGACTTGAGTTATACTTCGTGGCTTTAGGCACATAAAAATATCAGAAAAATATAGCATATAAGCTATTTGTTCTTTAAATTAAAAAAACGGTGTATTGGCGGCTGTATAAAGACAACTCAAAAATCCCTAATTTGCGCAAACTCAAACGCATCATCATTATTTATAAAAAATCGAATATATATCTTAAATATAGTTGCTTAAAAATGTTTGGTCAATAATTTTTCCAAATATTGGTATTTTTTAAAATAAACATGCACTCATTTGTTACAAAAACAGGTTTTAAACGAGTCAGTTTTTGATTATTTAATACAATAATTTTGCCATAAGAAAAATATTTAAATTCTTAAGATTTATTTCCAATTGTGGCACTTTGAACGACAACTTCAAATCGTTTTTTCTTTCTTAAAATTTCAAAAGATGGTTTCGGACAAGGTAAAAGTACACTATCAAGGAGCCCATAAATATAAATTAGCTCGATGAAAAGTCTCAAAAAGTGAACAAGAGAGGGTGGATCCAAAGGTATATAGGAATAAAATGTCGATTCACTCCCATTTCTAGCAAAAACTAAAACAGATAAACACTCATTTAAAAATTGTTTCAATCATAGAACTGTTTGAAGTTGTTTGATTCGTCGATTAAACTTTAAACAGGAAAGGTTAATTTCTATTCTTCACACAATAAATGGTCCCACTATTTCAGATTTTTTTAATTTTAAAAAAGCTAAACTATTTATATATTCTAGAATCGGTGTAATGATAGAAATAACTCCGCATGCGTACTTATCTTTTTCATTAACAAGTCAAATCTTCGTGGCTAATTCAAGTTTCTCCTAATATGAAAAAACCTGCACTTGCACAACTCGTTTCAAATAAGTACGTTTTTATATCTGAAAATTTTAATAAAATTGGAAAAAACTAACATTTCCATAAAGAACATTTTTATCTTTGTAGCAAATTGATTTAAACAAGCAGTTCAATTTATAGTTTTGCTTAAAGTAAATATTTGAAAACAAGTCAACTCGATATGCATGAGATTATTGTTCGGTTTTTCGTTTTAACTATTTAACAGAGTCATAAGTTAAAATTTATGTTATTCATAATGCCAATTTTTGTGGGATAAAATCAAAATATAATAATGTAAAGTCAAAATGATCTTTTTTACAATATATGTATCAGAATGATCAAATGATGAGACTGATGCATTTATATGAGATTAGGAAAATCTAACAATAAATATACCTTTAAATATAGTTAAAACGCTAAAATCACACACCAACGAGCTAGCCGGAAAAAATGAATAAAAAGTCAATTAATAATAAATTCTGAAGAGTATCTAAAATTTTATAAATCAAATATTCTTTATGTGAACGATAAAGTAGTTTGATAAATGTGAAATTGCAGGATTCCCTTCAAACACTCGGAGTATTGAATATACTAACATGGAAAATTTTATGAAATCGTCGAGGTTAAGTTTTAATCTTAACCTTTAAACTTACGAAAATTAAAATACATGAAGATCATTCAAGTGGGAAATTATTTTTATAAATGCTAAGTGCATTTTCTCACAATCATAAAGAATTTTCTCACATATTGCAACAGGATAAGAAGGTAACACCGTTGTAGTTGACAAAAAAAGAGACACTACTGAATAATGAAACGATTCCTACGAGGTAATATATTTCTTGCGGTCCCAAAACGAGGGAGATCTTAAGTGGAAGCGAGTCCCTGACTTCATCCACCAGAGAGATCAACACGAGGATGCAAACATATTTTAAAATTTCTCTGACAATATATATCACCAACATTAAGTTTAAGGGCGTGAATAATTTTAAATACTCTTTGTAACATTCTTCGCTTAAGTAATGTACGATACAATGCAAAATTTCTTCAGAGAATGCTATTTTTAATTGGGTCAAAAATCACAGCTTTCTAAACACAATCGATATTTAGTTTTAGAGTTGACAGCTTTAGTTTTCAATGATTTCTTTCAATATTAGTCACATTAAAGAACAAAAATGAATGATTTTTATTTGAAATGAGATCAAATTCAACTCTAAACTTGACACTCTTAAAACTGAGAACAAAAAAGTGAGGTTAAATATTTCATTAAGTTTTGCTTCATTCAAGGATTGAGACTTTTTTCATTTATGATTTTAAAAATAGGAATGGCCGTTATCAACATTTTTGCAAAATTAGGTTTTTAACATTTTCCAAATTTGATAACTATTTTGCGTTAATCTCGACAGCAAAAAATTCAATTCTTAAACCTTGACCATTTTTGTCCTGCTTTTTAATGACAGAATATAAGAAAAAAACTTTAAGCTGTAAAATTTAGAGTATATTCTTCCACAAAAGTCAAACAGACTAACTTTTAGATGTTAAATGAAATATTATGTCTGAGGCATCTTTAAAATTGTTCAAGATGCAAGAAATAGCTTTTCTCAGTTATCGTACTTTTCTATGATCTGGAATTAACAGAAGTAAAGGTCCAAGTATGATTAAGATGTGGCCAAAGAAAAAAAGTTTCCTAACAATTATGACACGTTACTTCCACAATATAATCGTGCTCCTGAAGTCCAAAAGTACGAATGGAGTTACATGATAAGACAAACAAGTGAACGTCAGAAGGAACGTAACAAAAATCGTACAATCTCTTTAGTATGGTTGAGTTAATGAAATATGGCTTGATTCTTTGACGCCCCTGAAGTTTAGTTGATCGAGCCAGAAATCAAAATACTCACGATTCTCGAATAGTTAAGCAATACAAAGATGGAAACAAAAAAAGAATAATAATGTGGATAAAATCCATGCCAAAATGCAGATACTAAAAAAGTACACAACAACGGGTAATATGTTGAGTGCGTATAAATGGTTCTGAAAGTTATATAAAGATACTTTCTGAGCCATTTAGAGGTTCTTATGTTCCAGTTATCAATCGCATCTTTAATATTCGTTGCTAACTATACTTAGCCAAATCAAAACCTCAACTTTAAAAATTTTAACATTTTTGCTTTCATCCCAACTTTGCTTCCTATTAGCTTTGATACCTCCAAAGCCTATGTAGCACACATTACATGCGCACTCGGCTAAAGTTATCTCTTATTAAAGAAACCTAATTTCCAAGCGGTATAATATTTGCACCTAAATGCAAAATAAACATAAAATATTTTGCAACGAACACCAAATAGGACAAAAATCCAATATCTTGCGATATTAACTGAAATTAGATAAGCAGAGTAACATTTTCGAGCTTAATGCATGATTTTAAAATTACATGGACAAAAGCTGACAGTATCCCGTGGAAAAGAGGTTTCAGAATGAATCTGAATGAGATTGAGTTAAACCGTTCTTGATATTTTTATTCCATTCCGCGTGCATTCATTTACAAACTGTCCTGACATGGCCCTCATGTAGTGATGATAGTCTACTGCAGGCCCTGCCAAGATAGTGGGAAAAAAGAAAAAGTATGAAAAAAAGTTCAAGAGCGAATACTTTTTTTGTGAAGGATTCATTGTGAACTCATCCTGGATATCGAAGGCAATCAGAGTTGCACGTTGAACAATGACCATCATCGGACTGACTAAAATCAAAGATATACCCTGATATGTCAACCAAGAGTATAGAAGTCGAATGGTAAATTCTTAAAATGTGATAAACAGATAAATGTAGCATAGCGACAATGAAAACTCGTCTAGATTATCGCATTAAACAATGACTTTCCCAGTTTAGATTTATTTCCAAAGTAAACCATACAGTATGTGACCAAAGTGAGAACCACCGGGTGGACGATGGACCTTTCTCACTAAATCAACATTACCACCCATATAATAGCTGCAGAAACATAATGCTAACTGCGAACGAGTAAAAATGAATAAAATTCACGTTGATTCCATTCACAATCATTTTAGCCAAAACCAAAGAAAACGGAAGGCTTGATAGCAAGACTAAAACACATAGAATCTAAATGAATTTTGAGAATACTTGATTTTTAGGAATATGCGTGAGATTTTCGAGCAATATAAGTAAACTCATATTTATTTAACTTGGTCTGTGTTTGTAATAAGGAAATTTAATAACTCTCACGCCAAAAAATATTATGAAAATAGATTCGACACACAATAAGTGAAATAAGAATGTTAAAAATTCAATTCAACTAAATTAAATCGACTCTTAAAAAAGATGACAAAATTATTTTGAATACATGAATAAACATACACGAGAAAAAAGCGCAAATTCAAAGTTTCCCAATGTTAAAAAGCAGATATTAAAATTCCTGTTAACACATTAAACCTATCTAGCTTATGGTTTGATTCAACCCATTGATATAAACTCTTTTGCGCAAGCCCACACATAAAAATAATTTTATTTGTCTTGAAAAAATTTAAATATTGTATTTCATAACTTGATTAACCCTGAAATTATGTAATTTATGATTTTTAAGATATTGAAAATCAAATAAATAAATGTGTCAAATTTTATTATTGGTATTCGTAAATAAAGAAATCGAGTATTTTTCAAAGATGAATCCTCTGTCAATTTTAGATCTTCAATATTCGCCATATCTAATTTTTTAATATTTCCAAATCGATATAATTTAAATGCTTTCGTCGAAATAAACGCAATTTACATTCGATTAAAATTAAGGTTGGGAAATCTATTTCTTTTGATTCTGAAAATAAAATAAGCCTAACAGCAACTTCAGTTCAAATGAGATATTTAAAACTCAATAATGATCTATTTCAAATTGTGATATAACTTCATCCACCTGATTTACGCCTATTTGATATGTCATATATTTAAAAACGAAGTCCTTATTGTATATTTTTCAAATAAAACAATTTATCAAGCCGAGAAGTATAAAACTAAGATGCTACTATTTTATTCCCCTTTTATATTTTAATTCATGCATTTTCAGATTATATCCCATTTAATCCACGACTGAACATAAATTCATTTTTTTAAATATTCAAAATAAACATGAACTCTACAATAAATACCTTAGAGCTGGTGCTGCAATGATTGTCGCAAACATTAAGAGTTTTATAAATAAATACTTAATAACAATAAATGTATATTTAAGATATTGTAAAAGAGCCAAAACAAACAAAAATTTTGAAAATTATTTCAAATTATGTGCTAAATTTTAATGTTATTTATATTTATCATTTCAGTAAACTTCAAATTGATGATGACTGGCGAGCGTGGTAGAGACGCATTTGATAATTTTAATAAGTTTAATGTATTCGTCCTTGAATGCCAGTGAAATCGAGATATGAGTGTGGTTTCAATCAAAGATGAAAACATAGAAGGAATAAAGCCTTTATAATTCTCAGAGTATAGGGTGATATCCTAAGTAAGGGCGAACCGTACACCGTCCTTCCTTAGATCAATTTTGAAGAAAGATCTTATTTGAAGCAAAACAAATAAAAGGTATACTTTTGCTGGATAATATATGAAGACGTTAATCTCTTCTAAAATGTAATCGTGGGGTTTGACACATTTAGATCTCTAAAAGAATCAAGCGTCACTTAATCCTGGCCATATATATCTTTTAAAGTCTTTTAAATTTAATCTATTATAAATTTTAACTTATAATATCTAAAATTGTGAGTTTAAACTTTTCAAACTTTTCTATCTTCATAATTTTTCAATAAAATCTGGTTTGACACAACGAATTTCGGATTGTCTGCCAGAAGATAATTTTGATTTTCGACACTTAACTGAAAGTACTCTTATCATTAGATATGACGATAGGTTTAACTTTTTTTGTTTGAGTGATCTAACTAATTTTGATATGTTTTTGAAACCCCCATTTAAACGATACCAAGGTGAAGCAAAACTTATGAAAGATATCCTGACATATAGCTTATATCGAGAGGATTTAAACTTTGAAATGATAAAATTGAACCTCCAGGAGTAAAGCTCGAAAACGTTTAACTTAACCGATTAAAGTTTAAAATTTTGATAAATTAACACGTAAATATTTGATGATTCTTGAAGGTTTAAGCCGTAAAGATAATTTGACGCTCTTTTATGTAATAAAACTTAGAATAATGGAAAATATTTCAAAAGAATCAAGTTGAAATATTGTATAAATTTTTAAGATCAAATTCGTTAGACATACTCTGTTCTTTGATCATAAATTTAAAATTATTATGTTAATATTTATTCTATTTTATGAAGTTATATGAAAACTCTGCTGATTTTATTCATAATAATGAAAAACTCGCACGTTAAGTCGACACGAATCTCCTATTAAGACAATATATTAAGCTATAATTAAGGATAAATTTTACATCACATGTCAAGTGCAAAATATTTATGTTGTCAAAACACAATGTATATTAAGGAAGGATTGCCATTTAATGTTTAATAAAGTATTTTTTTGATTGTGTTTTATTTGTTTATATTTCAAAGGAAATGAATGGCTTCATTTTACATCTCTTTCACACATAAAAATTGAAGCTGATGCGATTATCGGGGAACTTAAAACAAACCATTCTGTTTTTTGAATATATACCCTTCAAGATGACACTTCGTTTAAAAAATTAAAATATCTTATAAAGTTAAATTTAACTTAAAGGTAAGTATGAGTAAAACCTATCAGTGTATCGTTCGAAATAGGTTAACTGTAATTTTACACACTTTGTTTAATCTCTACTTTCCAGATTGCACCATTATGCGCTTTCATACCTTTCTCATCCTTGTGCTCTTGTAGACAAAAAGTATCTGGTTGTGTGGGAGTCCATCACGATAACCTACACTCTCTTAAATGTTAACTAGTTTAACTGTATCTCTGTAGCATTGGTTTAGTGGGAAGAAACGATGCCTTGGTATTTCTATTTAAGACAGCCGAGGAACACTCTCCACATTCATCACTGTAAATAACAAACCTGTCTGTACTCTCGCAGCTTCTCGAACGCTGATACTTTTATCATCAAACTCTTTTATTCCGTCTGAAAAATGGGAGTTTCTTTGTTTGAATGCTCTACCGAGACCGTAAATTACATTGATATAAGAGATAAACATGATCACGTGTCTTAAAATTTATTTTTGTTGAATGTTAACTTACCTTCATTTGGAACATCACCATTTAAACCAGTGAAGCGCTTAAACTTTTTAAATATAAATTCGTCAGATTCTTAACCTATACAAGGCTTAATTTTGGATAGTTTTTTAAAAACAAACACTTTTTAAAATTATCCAAAATAAAAATTCAAAATTATTTTATCTCTAATTCTTGATTAATTTGATATGGTTTAAATTTATCAAATAACTCTAGTTTTCATAGTTTAAAAAATCAATCTGTCTTATTTCTTATTTGTTTTTGAGAATATTTTCATCTTGAACTACCATTCATGACATCTAAAAATAAAAATATTTTCTTCCCTCATATAATTTAAAAAAATATAGCTAAATAAATTTGTGAAATGTCAAAAAACTATCGAGAAAAATGATAAATAAAATGGACATAAAATTTTAAAAAGCGAATATTTTGAACACTAAACCAAAAAGAAAAAATGTGTCATCATAGATACGTTAAAAATTGTGCATTACAGATAGGTTGAAATAACAAATGGTTATGTTTATCATACTTTGAATAAATTCTCGTTAAAAATCCTTTTAAATAATTTGAAACAATTCAAAATGATAAAACTATTTAATTCTGTATGGTACAAATAGTATATGTTAAAGAGGTATTCTGAAGATTAATTTTGAATAATTTATTTCTCAAAGACTTCATATTTTTGATCATTCGATACTGAAACGTATTCTAACAAAAAGCATAAAAATTAAAAATAAATAAATTTATTTTATTTTTGATAAAATTACAAATTAACAGATCATAAATATCAGAAATTATGAAAGTGTTTACTTCTCCTTTAATTGTTGACTTTTATATTAGTGATATATACAACTAAAGAGACCAAAATTATGCTTCAATTCAATTTAAATCACTCTTTTTGAATCTTGGAATTGTCATACTCAAATCAATTCAAAAGATATTGTTTTAATAAAAACTTTGGATGAAAATTTATGTTTAGATAATTAAAAAGTTGAGTGATTTTCTTAATCTTAACGTACATATAGTTGTACCTTTACCGACCAGTAAGAGCCATGGCCGTAAATACATTTAAAAAGTATGTTACATATACATATGTTATATCTCAGAATTTTACTTTAACGATACACTCATGTCTCGATTATACTAATGTCAAATCATGCTAAATTCGCACTCACTTAAACTTTACATTTGTCTTTCGATCCTTAAGACGGAAATATCTCAGTAGCGATTTTTGTGTGTGGTATCTGTGCCCTTGTTTTTATTCTTTATGTTGAAAAAGAAAAATTTTTCGATCATTTTTAACAAGCTTACTATTACCCCATAAGAAGATTGCAAAGCCAAACTTCCAAGGAATTAAACTTCTTAGATCAAAACAGATTCACGTCACGCTTGAGAGAATGGAATACAACATAAATCCACATTCATGAGATCTCATAATTGTGAATTCCGCAATAATGAACTAATTCAGCTTTAACGTGATTAAACTCGATCTGAGAGTTTCTCTATTTTTTCAAAGGCTCTTTCGATTCTGAATATGGCCTGACAAGCGTAACCGTTTGTCATTGATGTAAATTCTTTCTTTTTAACTCATGCAAGTTTCCTTCAATTATTTAATTTATCCTTAACCTTGTGAAAATTGTGTATTTGACAATTTCAAAATACTGTTAGCCCTGCCATGGTTTTAAAGATGTAAAAAGCTGAAAAATCGCGTGCCACTTATGGGATACGTGTTTAACATAAATTACATTTACATCCGTGATCAAAGTATCATGCGCCTCGAGGTCTTACCCATTAAATATAAATTGTAAAATGAAAAAATGGGGAGTTTCTCATCTTCATCGATACTAAAAATCTGTTGCAAACTAACCTACCATTACTCTTAAATTTTTATGTCTCACAGCTTGTTCTCAACCTCTCCCTTGATTTGATAAACTAGAGAATTGATTTAACTGCGCTGTCTCTTGGACTGTGAGCGATTCTGGAGAAACTGCCTTAAACCTCCAAAGCCATCGCACTGCACTCAAATCCAGGTCATGTGTCTTCATATATACCATTATATAATAAAATTAACTGTTTAAATATCATATAATTTTATTAAATATCTCATCTATGGGGTTGAAGCGATTGTTTAACAATTTTGAAAATAATTAGGATAAATTTGTCCATTTAAGAAAATTTCCCAGTATTGGTGATTTAAAAAACATTTTAAACGTTTATACATTTCTTAAAGGTGCTTAAGAAATTTTTTCAATTTTATGCAAAAGTTATTTAACGTGATGACTTTTTAAACATTGAATAAATTTTAAATAAAATGAGGTTAACGATGGTTGATTAAAATGTATCTATTGATGGTATTGAATGTTTTTGAATTTTTGGTATAAAATAGATATCAACGAAAATTGAACTCTGCTGGATAGATTGTTTAAAATATTTTAGGATTGGAATAACCTTAAAAAATAATGCCAAACAGGATAATAAATCTCATTTTCTCAATCTGCCATAAAGATTACACATGTGTTGGAATTCTTTTCAAATTCTTATCATTCTTCATCTTAGTTTTTTTAAAATTTTTCGAAAACAAAAATGTATTGTAGGATTGCATATTGTTTTTCGTTAATTTTAACATGATCTGAGGACAGTGAAAATAATTTCTGTGAGATAAATTTATTAAAATAAATATATATTTTACTCTGCAATTTATTCTCCTTTCTGTTCTCAACTATATGATCTTAAAATTGAGACAAGATTTATTTTTGTGTATCATAACCAACTTGAATCTTTTTAATGCTGACGAATATCTTCCGATAAAACCCAATCCAAACATTAAGAAAGTAAATTCAAATCTTAATTTCAGAAAACCAGACATAAATTAACCATTAATTCATTACATATCTGTTAAAAAATTAATTATACATTATTAAAAATATCAAGTAATAAAGATACCCCATTCCCGTCATGAACTGTATATTTATATTATACTTGGGCGGCTTAAAATAAATGATATTTTTGGAATCTTAAAATCAGCAGATTTACAAAAAATTGAGAAATGCAACATTAAGGGAATTTAAAAATATTTGTTTCATTTAAAATTCATCATCGGGAAGGTATGTTCACTCTCGTAAAAAGATCAGAATTTTAATCCATGTATATCTCAATTTAACTGACACAAAAGCAATCAAGATAACCTGACTTGGGAAAAAGGAAATTTGTTTGGCGGAAAGTCTGGAACACATATGTACACTTAAATTAAGTTGAAAATGTGTCAGCTACTTTGGTTTATCCTAATAAACCGAAAAATAAAGAATACTCTGAGTTTTTATTCATACAATACCTTTTGAAACTGTATCAATAAAAAGATAATAAAACCCTTAAATATATTTTGTGAAAAACCAAGAAACGTATATTTTATTTGTAAAATCTATAAAAATAATATTATCCTTTATTTTCTCAGAACAGGAGAAAAGTAGCATAAAATTTTCATTTTTGAATTTAATCATTTATTTATCCATTGTAAATCAAAATCGTAAACCATGTTTAAAAAGAACGTTAAAAACATTGATAAAAACTCAAATTATTTCAAATAATTGATTTTTAATGCCTTTTTTGAAATATATCCTAAATTTACAATCTAAGTTAATCTATAAATTCTCTGTGGTGAAAGTATGTTGTGTAAGTGATTTGGCTATTTGCACCCGTCTTTTTAAATTCCTCTTTTAGATAAATTAAACCGTGAGGTTGCTTAAATTTACTTAATTCCAACTTGCCAATGGTGTTTTGTCCTCTTTAAAACTAACTTATTTTCCAAGAAAGATTAAATATTGAAATAAAATACCCGCTTTTTTATTTTGTAAAAATAGAAATATATGAAATCAAAGTATAAATCCTTCCGAGCGAGAAATTCACAAATCCATTCGAGTTGATCCAAAATACTTCTGAAATTAGTTGAGAGTATACTTTATCTCTTTTCTTCAAAAATTTAAATTAGAGTGTGAAAAATAACCTCATATAATTTCTAATCTTTAAGGTTCGTCATTTATTAAAAATCAATAAATATCTCAGGATGGCTTGTAAATTGAACCAAGAATATGTTTATAAATACACCAAAATATTCATTTGATTGTTTTATCCATCGTTATGACGTTAAAAACGATGTAAAACCACACCAAATACTTCGTTTCTCAAGGGTAAGGAAAAAAGATTGAATTATGCAATTCGAAGATATAATTTTTTTACCTTTATCAACCTAACTATATGGATTAATCTTACAAAATAATTTTTCTAACATCATACTTTAATACTTGATAGAATTCAAAGCTTGAAAATATTTGTCTTTTTCTACATACCTGAAGTACACGATAACGTACAGGAATTCATGTTTTTCGTTGTAAATTAAATCAAAATTAATCATTTTCTGATACTTTTAAATTGGATTAAAAACTGACAAGTAAATGTGATGAAATTGAATATTAATGAAATTTCCTTTGTCGTAGTCGTACTTTCTTTTAAAAGTTACTTTTATGCAAGTATTTTATATTTATTCAAACGCAAAAGTGATGCTAAATTTCAACGTGATAACACTTCTTACAAAGAGAAGAAAACCTTAAGAGACATTTCAGTAATTTTTGACAATTTAATGTTTCTTGTTTTCATACTGAATGGTTCGAATCACATAAAGGGCATTCAAAGCCAAAGATTTATAAATAATTTCACACATTTACTGAATAAATTAATAGAATTTGGAATGATTAAAAAATCTCGTTCTGATTTTTTTCTGAGATTATTTAGAAGTTAAAATACATATTGGAATATTTGGTCCTAAAATGCTATGTAACCATCATACTAATTTTTATAAATCATTTAACTGCCTAAAGATGGATATATACTCACAATTTTATCATTTGTATAGAAAAAGGACAGACTATAGCTTAAATTACTGTCATCAAAATATAACAATATCCTTTACATTTCATGATTAAATTATCCTTATCTTTTCGATATCATTATAAACTAGGATATTAATAACAGTTGTATGAATCAGAAAAGCTAAATATTGTGATGAACTGATCATTTCTATAAATACTATAAAAAATTCCTAAAATGAGATTTTGGTAAAAAACACTTAGATTATAAAAATGAAATTACTTCGACATATACTTAGTGTTTACCGTGCTCAATTATGAATTTTTTATTTCATACAAACTCCAACGATAGAAAATTTAGCATATGAAAAATTTTAAATCCATTTATGTTTTGTGTTATACGTTGAAATTCTAGGCGTTTTTTTATTCAGAATACTCTTCATTGTCAGAAGGTATGAAAATATCCTCCTCAGATTCATGATCAACGATTGGTACCCATGAAAAAGTACCACGAGTCTGGTGCGAGTCACGCATACTTAGCCTGGATAGGTATGACGTTAGCTCTCTATATTTTTCAAGGGTACCATGCGTAAAGACGACAGGGCACCCACATGGAAGGTTCCTTATCTTCCCGTGTAGTGTGGACGCACAGTGATCTTTGCACCTGGTTACAGGACCTTCGGTTCCCATCCAATAATCTTGTCTGTAAAAACGTTATATTCATCTTTTAACTCACGAAAAATACACATGAGTTTAAATTCTTTCTTGCTGATTTCAGAACTTTGAGAAGCATCATCTGAATATTCATCCTATTATTACAATAAGAAATAATAAATGAAACGTGGAAACCTCATACCTCCGACATATCGTTCATCACGTCAAAAATAATGTCCTCCAATCAAAAACACCTGAAATATAAAGTTACGGTGGTTTTATCATTAATATGTCAATAAATAATGGTTCATCAACTTAAACCTGAATTTAAAATATTCAGGTTTAAATATATTTTTTAAATGATGCATACTTTCATGCTTAATGTCAATTTAAATTCACGTTTTTATGTTAAGACATAAAATCTTAAATAACATAATAAAATAAACTCAATAAAATGCACCCACTTTTATTCACAACAGAATTGGCTGCTAATTTTAAAACACGTTTCTAGTTTCGTTGAGTAAATCAAAGCGCAATTTTCTCAACAAGGCGTAAATTATTAGATTCGTTTAAAGTTGAACTGTTTCTTAAGTGTTAGATGATATGATAAAATATTTGCACATAATTTTATAGATGATAAATTGTGTCACAAAAAATGGTGTTTTCTGACGAAGCATGAAATGTAGGCACGTACACCATCAATAGAAACTCTAATACATTTCTACGATGATTTCAGATTTTTTTCCTTTAATGTCCTTAATTGAGGTTTTTTTTAATTTTCAACAGTCTTTTAAGTTTTAAAAATAGTGTTTAATCTCTCCTTAAATTATCCACCCTCGAATTTCGTTTTAAGGACGAATGACTTATGATCGTGACTAGAAAACAGTTATTAAATATAGAACTAATTATTGAAAGTAAATCATTAAATTCTTTTATTCTTATCTCTCTCCGAGTCAAAATGTAAGAGCCAGAAATCGTAATCAGGAAAGATATAAAGTTGAATTTCATCAGGTTTACTATTTTTCAAAAATAAAAATATTTAAAATTCTATCATAAAAATGGCCTAATTATAATCTGAAGATTTTTACGATTTGATGTTTGCCGCATGTTCGACTGCTAATAATCAAAATGAATTCTTTTTAAGCTGGTTTTTATTTATTTTTATAATACTAAAAATAAGGTTTTGTTCATACACTCTGATGGTAAGCGCGTGCGTGTGAACGAATAACGACGCTTGTTAATATTACACGCTTAGACAAGCATACAAGAAAAGGTGAAATTATTATAAGCTGCTATCGTCACTTAACTCTACCTAAAATTGAATACGCACACCTTAGTTAAAAATCTTAAATGTATTTGGTCCTAAGTCATGTTTTTATTTATCATAATTATCTTTATTATTATTCAAAGGGATAAAAAATGAGAACAGACCATTCCATTGCATGTATTGTGGATTTAATGAGAACCCGAAAATATAAAAGCAGCTAAACGTGGTTAGCGAGCCACTTTATGCAAGTAAAAGGCCTAATAACGCGAGTCGGAAAAATAACTGTTAATCTGAACCAGAATAATAGTTTTTTTGAAAAAGTTTTATAAACCTGATTATGCGCATAAAATTGATTAATGAACGTCAGAATGATCTATTTAAATGGCCAAAGCGATTTCATGTACATAAAAATAACAGAGAATAAATTTCTTTGCTTAAATAATTTTCATTTTATTGAATGACTGTGTATTTTTAAAAGAAATGCAAGCTAAAAGCCAACGACTTGTTTATAAACTTAGTAAGCATGTTTAAAATCGTGATAATTTGGGATGGTAAAATTTCTTAATCTTGAAAATGAAATTAATATATTTTCAATCTCAAGATATCCCGATAGCTTAAATTTTTAAAGATGATAAATTTATACAATAAAATATCTTTCACCAATTCATGTTATTTAAGGCGTACAGTGAAAATTTGTAAAAATGCAAAATTAATGAAAATTTTAAAAACTATAGGTTAGTTTTATTCCACATGTGAAAATTAACGTCATGATAAACTTTTCAGAGCATGCGTATTAAAGAAATAACTAACCAATTTCACAACGCGTTATCAACTTTGGCTGCGTAATCTTTAAATGACTTATTTTGCATAAAAATAAGTAGGAGTTTATGATAATTTAATATTCGCATACTAAGAATTAAAAATGATGACCGTCGCTTTAAATGGAAACCTGTCTTTATTAATGTTTGATAGTGTGAGATTTTGCTGCTATAATTGGTTAAAAATATCTTTTTTGAACAATTTTTTGAGAAACGAAATGTTTGATGCAGTAAAAGCGCATATTATACAACTTCCACAGAAGATAAAAAAATATTTTTTCTGAAATTTTATCTTCTGATTCACTCACGTATATTTTAAACAAAATAGAATTTCAGTAACATATTTAAACCAAGATCAGAGACGGGGAGTGTAAATAAATTTAAGCCTGTCAAGTTTGGCTTAACGTGAAAACAAATTTTCGTTAAAAAATTTAAATTCAGAAACCTACATAAATAATAATTTAATTTCGTACGAAAAATTAATCATCAAAGAATAGACCTTCTGATAAAATCATGAACATATTCAAAATATACAAAAGAGTTTTTAACTTCTGATCACCCCTCCGAGTCAAAAGGATTATTTTAACATCAAAAATAACTCAAATTGTGGTGCTTATTCTTGTAATCTCAAACTTATGTTCATTTTCATACTTTTACAGCATGAATCATTGTTATTTCAAGGTATTTTGAACTTTAAAAAAATATAAATACTTTTATGAACCGATTGAATGATTATAATTTTCATTCCTTCAATTAAATTCGAGTAAATTCGTTATTTTACGTATATTTATTCTTATTTTTTCAAATGTGAGTGTGAACACTTTAATTTATGAATGTTTTTATAATTTAAGCATTTTATTCAGAATAGAAATCTATAAATTTTCAAAAATATGAATGAAAACTGTTCTTTCTAGTTCATGGCGAAAGAGTAAAAACTTCCTTCTTTCTTTCCACAGTGAGTTTATACGCTTGAAGAAAATTCAAATTAAATACTTTTCAGTATATTTTAAGTCTTCGTTGTTAAAATTCAAAACTAAATTTGATTGTAAAGCGGTATATTTTTATTTTTCAAAATGTTGAAACATGGAATCATAGGGTCGACCACACAAAAATATTCAGATTCTGCGCAACTTCAAATATATATAAATTCAAAAATGTGAAAGTATCATAAATATTTATAAAATTGAATGAGAGAACAATTTTTAAATTGCGAATAATTTTATTTATAAATCAAATGATTATTAAAATTGAATCTCAATTCACTGAACGATTTGCTTAATCTTCAATTCGGATTGTAAAATAACTAAAGATGTTAAATTTTCAAAATTCAGAATAACCAAAATAATAATCGTCTTATGATGAGCTTCTTCTTATCTTCTGATGATTATGAATAATTTCTTAAAAAGAGCTCAACCAACAAAGTTCACTCGACTTTAAATTTTTAGCATTTTCAATAACTTTTACTGACCGTCAAAATATTAAAAGCCTCAAGATAACTTCATCAAACTATAATAAAAGATCCGATTCCCACCAGTAATTAGAGCTGGACTTGTTACTTTTTACATGATGTCTTTTATATGCAAGATGATAAAGATTAGTTAGTTCTGACCGAGTTCTTCTTCAGTAATAACTTATTAAACTGAGTTTTAAATGATTGCAAGATATTTTAGAATGCAAATACTCGATATTTTTTGAAGGTTTTTTCTGAGTCACTCATTTGAAGCCATAAAATGTCAAAAATACAATAAAATGAGATAAATTTATCATAAAAAAATTTTAACTAATTTTCTTTCATGTAAAAATGTGAACTTTCTTAGATAAATACGGAAAAAGTAATTTAATTTGCCGATGTGAAATTTTAAACAATTTGAAATAATCTGCAAGGCTTTATCTATTTTCACGAATAATAAAAAATAATAAGGTAAATACAAGGATTTAGACACTAGATTTCATGCCGTTTGTTTCAAAACTAATCGAGGTCACGTTAAAAATTTACAAATGTAAATACATCTAAAATTCCGCCAACTGTGAGAGTGTAAGCATGTGAATTCTGAAAATAAGTTTTTTTTCTCATAAAAATAATTAGTTTTCGTTTTTTTTCAATTTTCCTATTTGTTGAGTTTATAGGAATTTGATCATATAAAATCAAAATAGTTTCAATTCTGATTTGAAATGAAACAGATTACCCATGATTTGATTTTAAGCTAGTTGGATGTCGACAGCTGCCATCTTTTAGAAATGTAAATAACTATAAGCCAACTCAGCGGAGAGACCGCCTCTCTTAATGGCAGACAACTTTGGATGTTTTTTGAGTAATAGTTGTAAAATATCCGACACTCGATGTTTGCATCTGTAAGAGCGCATCTTACGAGAATGGGATTCGCTGAATTGCATAACCTAGAAAGCAGAGCTTCACAGATCTAAAATCAACGAAAACCTCCTTCTAAAGATGCCAGGATAGGTTTAATTGATACTTGTTCTGAAAATAATGTTAATAATTATTAGTTTTATGGATGCTCACAAAATACGGTGAAAGAATATATAAATGAAAAACGGGAAATTTTTGAAACTAAAAATAACTCAGATACTTCTTCACCTGGTAACAAAAGGAAAAACTTTTATTCGATCTGAAGCTTAATGAGAAAAAAATTATAAAGAGTTCTAAACTCAGAATAAATATTGCACAAATTTTTCAAAATAGGTAAAATAAATATTTTTAATATCTATTTTGACTTTCAAAATTCCTCATGCTGAAAGAGTCAATCATTAAATATTGATTCATATTGACAAATTACATAGTTTTAAAAGTACACTTAGTTGTTTTAGCTTTTAAAAATTTTTTATACCATCTTTAAACCATGATTATCTAAGAATTTAAAAACCATCTAACTTGTTTTAATACAAATGAAAAGAATGAAAGATAGATAACCACATTCAGATTTTTTAACTGTTTTCTTTAAAAATTCAACGAGATTGACAAAAATTGCTTTATAAAAACAAATTTTGAACCGTTAAATTCTGATCTTTTTGAGAAAATCGATAAATTGTCTCAAATTACAAACTTTATATGCTATACTCTGAATATTAACTGTTTATCATTAATTTTATTTGATAAACTAAATTTCAAATTTTTCGAGTTAACCAAGAGACGCGTTATTTGTGATTAAAAAACTGAATTAGTTTATATAAAAAATAATCTTTTTTAAATTGAAATATATTCATCTGTTCATGAAAATAATATTATCGACTTTCAAAAAATGTATCTGAAATTCAAAGAAAAATTTGTTATTTTTATTCCTTTAATAACTGATAATAGTTCATCAAGATAAAAAATATCAAAGAATAACCCTGTGTATCAAGAGAACCAAAATTATAAAATATGATCGTCTTTTAGTGGTTAGTACAGAATGTGTCAAGATACATTCCAATAAACATTTAAGTTTTGTCCTCATATTATGACTGTGTGGGTAATGCTTATGTGTAAATAATTCTTTCTGGCCCGAGGAAAGGATTTCAAGGTCTGAGAACGAAGTGTAATTTACTGCAGGATGTACTTCCTTTTATATGGGATCATAAAAGGAAATTTAACGAAAAATTCAAAAATAATTCGATATAAAAGCAATTTTCTAAAAATCAACAAATTCCATAAGGGATTAAGACAGAATTCTTAGACTCCTTAAGATAGGGAACAGCCTAAAAATAATTCATTGATCTCCGAACAGCGTTCGAGGAATTATATATTTTCTAAAAAAGAGAATAATTTTTTTATACTATTAGCTGCTCACTTTTATCGGCTTCATATCATCCACAAAATACAATGACAATTAAAAGAGAAGGAGCTTTGGTTCTCTCCCCTAACATCAATCGAGATTTATTTACAAGGTAATTAATTTGCATCTTTCTAATCCGTTGTCGAATTTGATCTTTTCCAGCCATTTATTTAAATAAGAGACCACAAGAGACAAATATAAAATAATCATAAAAATGAATAAACAATGATTAACTCCATGTCGTGTGCTTGTTTCAATCTCCCAACCAACCATTAGACTAAGAATTTATTTTTTATAATTTCTTCCGAGACATAAATTACTAATTTTTTGAGCAAGGAAAAGCTGTTACTAAACCTGTGTTTTTAATTTCTTGAGTGATGGAAACGAAAATTTATTTTTTTCAATGAGATAATAAATTAGTGAATAAAATAATTTTAATTTATATTTTTAAACCTAGAAAAATTTTAATTCAAAGTAATTCGAAAACATCACATATCGGGATAATATTTTCGAAAATAATATGAATGTCTTTTTGATAAATTTTTTCTATTCTTTCAACTTTAAGAATTTTAGCTTAAAATAAAAAATTTTTTTCACAAAGATGTATCATCGAAAATTAGAATTTGAATTTTTTCGATTAGTTTTATACAATTCTACTATAAATCGTATTTCATGAAAAAATTATATAGTTTAGTCTTATATCAAATAAATTATTTTTTTATTTGAACTTGGGAAAAAATAATTCTGAAGATCGAATATTTTCTTATGAGTTATCAAATTAATTTAATTTCTTTGAAGTAATATATTAAAAAAAAATAAATTTCTATCCAAAGAAGTAAACGCAATGATTTAATTTATCTTTTAAATGATTAACATACCAATTTCTATGTAGTTAAATGGAGAAGTATCAAAAATTGAGTTAGTAAACAAAATAACATCCATCATATGTTTTTGATACCAAAAAATGAATTGATGCTTATTCTCCCTTGTTTAACGAGTTGATTAAATGATAAAAATATTTTGTAAATTTTAAATAAAATCAGAAAATAGGATATATAGAGAATAGGTATCCATTATAACATGAAAATCGTTTAAAATTGATTTTAAATCAGTTTGCTTTCCAAAATAATTTTAATGAGTCAAAGAAGCTTAAATTAAACAAAAATATTTAAAAATATTTTAATTTCATTATATTTTGCTCTTATTTATAGAATTTTCGAAGTATAAAACATAAAAATTTCTTATAAAAAGATATTAATCAACAACATGAAAAAATCGTGTTTAATTATATATACATATTTTAAATTGATATCTTCTCATATTTTGATTAATAGGCTGAATAAGACTTATTCTCTGATTTCGACGAAATGAATATACTTTTACTCATATCAACAAATAAAAATGAATAACGTTAATATATGGTATTTCGAAAGTTCGAAAAATGAAAATAGAAATTTATTTATTCAGTTTCCAGAATAATAAAGGATAATTATTGCTATGAAAACTTATTTATTGAATTTATATAATTCTTAAAACAACAATTTAAATTCTATACTTTGAATAAATTTTTATTAAAATGATAATGGTTGATTTTTTGGACACGATTTGATTTTATATGAGAGATTTATAAACTAGTTTCATGAGTTTGAATTCCCATACGTTTTACAAGTGTTAAAATTCATAATGAATGAAAATAATTACCCTGTAGAAACCAATTTGATAAAATATTGTCTTTCATTTAATATATGAAATTTTTTCATATTTGTAAATTGAATATACAGAAATATTTTAGATCTTCCCACATGCTTATGAAAAATAGTTAAATCTTAATTCTTTCTTTTGTTTTAAAGATTATTTTCAAAAAAAAATTTCATAATAAAATCACAGAAGAGTTAAACATTAGAAAAACTAAACCTTCAGGTATTCGTTGAAATTCTAAGATTATGGTTAGCTAGACAGATAAAAAATTGCTAACAGGTTGTGATTGAGATCATGATTTTAGTTCGTAAAACAAGCAAATGAAATCTTTGAATTCTAAAATTTTAGAAGATATTTTGAAAACGACTAAATTAGACAAATGAGGTAAAAATGAGGAAGTAAAACGGAAACAATTTTGTATACTTTTGTTTTCTGTTAAAACTACGTTTGCTTATACGACTCAAGGCCAGGCTACAATATCAGCATTTTGAGAAAATGTCAAACGAAAAATTCAACGGTTAAAACTGCATTCGAACATAATGTTAAGTTCAATTATTTTTTTCATTGTTGTTGTCACTCAATAAAACATAATTTTATATCTGCCTTTTTCAAATAAAGATCCATTGAGATGTTTACTGTTGTTTATATTGAAAACTTCCAGGACTTTTTGTGAAAATTATGGAAAAATACAAGAATTCGATAGAAAGAAAATTTAAAAATAAATTTATTCAAAATCAGTTTTAAATATTCAATTACCAATTAAAATGAACTCTGAAATATTTTCGAGAAGTCAAAAATACGTTCACTATAAATATTACCCTTTTTGGCTCTAAAATCAGAACAAAATGAAGTTTTAAATCGTTTTGATACAATTATTTTTATCTTTCTTAATTTGATCCATTTAGACGTCATAAACCTGAACTGTATGTCAAATTAAATTTTAAGGATTAAGCTATGCACTGAGATAAAAATTATTATGTGTTATGAAATTGAGTTTTTACGATTAATATGCCACATTTATGAATCAACAGGCCAATATAAGCTCATACAACCAATATAGTTATTTCCAAAAGATCGTTCCTTTGTTCACATACCAGGTTGGCACGCCAAAAAAAATTTAGTTTTATTAGTTATATATAGTATATAAATATCAAATTTCAATAATTTTAGAGGATTGCCTTGAGTTACATCAAATTCAAGAAGATAATAAAAAAATAAAATCCTTTAACTTTTTGACAATATCATCATAATTAACGAGCTTTTTAAGAGTAATTTCTTACAATTGTAGAAGTCATTTGATCAGATATAAAACTCATGTTTATTAAACTTTATTTCTGCTCGAGTTGTCCTCATTCGTTGTCTTATCATATTAATCTTAAAAACGATTTTAAAAAAAGTGTAAAAAGAACTAAGAATAAATTAATGAAGGCATACATATGCAAATATTTACAATAAATAGTTAAAAATCATAATTATAAATTCTTTTAATTGAAGAAAAGTCAGTTTTAAAAATTTTATTCGAACATATTTAATAATTTCTCTTTTAGAGTCCTTGAAAAATGCACTACTACATCCGAATGTAAACAGAAACGAGTTCAAAGTCAAAGGTGGAAAGAGTTTCACTTTCACGCATTTAAGACCATTACCTAAAATAATGAATATCTTAGACACTTAAAATAGGTTTGAGTTGCCGGAATGATGAGATGTATTAGATATACTTGATTTAATTCTTAAAATACATTGCCGCTCTTCTCTTTAGAAAAATGGATCGTAGAAGACTTATTAGATGGAAATTTTTTTTCTTACATGAAAATTTCAGTATTATTGCTCTTTACGAAAAGGAATATTCGAAGAAAAATAAACATCAGCACAAACGTAGACATATATATTAGCCCAGTAATCAATAAAATTGACGTTCCTCTACATTTACAATCAAATTTAGACAGATTGAACGAATATCAGACTTACTGAATTTGAAAGTAAAAAAATTGAACTCATATTACAGCTGTGACGAGTAACATACTACAATCTGATGATCGACAATTAATAACAAACGATATAAACATAAAAAGCTTCTTTGATTTAGAGTTCAAAAAATAGTGGAAAACTTGAAAAAGATAATTTCTAACAGTAAAATTACAAATAGCAAACTCGTAAAAATTAAAATAAAATTATGAGGATCTGCTGAAAAATTATTTACCCTTATTCAACAAGTTTAAGATAATTAAGAACACTAAATCACCATTGTTTTGTGAGAATTAAAAAAAAATTAATATCCAATAAAAAATTCAGGAATTTCTTAGTTATGTCCGATATATTTTTAGATCGAAAACAAACGATTGTAACCGAAAAAACATAAGGCTAATTTTCAATTTTTATTCTAAAACCTAAGAAAAAATAATTTTGTTTCTCGCATAAATTGATTTTATTCTCAACATTCGGATATTTTCTAATATTCCGATTAACAAAAAAATTTCTGCAAAAGTGGCCATATTTATTTTAATTACTCCAAAGGACGTAATTATAAACTAGGATATCACCTTATAAATTTAGTTGTTTAAAAGTAATTCTGAAAAAATTTATTTGAAGGAAATTTATAAAAAAAACCCGTTCCCTAAATTTTTAACATCCGATTCAACGTAAACCAAAATTATAGATTTTTTTAAATGGATAGCTGATGAAATATAATTTATAAAAACTGCGACATTATTAAATTCTGAAAAAACACCTATAAAAAATTTCATTATGTCTGATAAAAGAATAATTATGTCAACATATATTCAAGACGAAATGCTAATTCCTATTCCAGCCTCATCAATGTACCAAGTTGATAAAGTTGGATGCAAAATATCACCTAAGAGAGCAGACAACATCCTATAAGGGCTGATATAATTCCTATTAACAAGTTAAACATTCATAAAATATTCTTATTTTTGTTTGAGAATAAAAACTCATTCCTTCTATTAATTTCTAATTTCAATCGGATATAACCAGAAGAATCAAGTCATGCCACTGAAAAACTAATATGTATATTTGATTTCTAAATGTATTATTTAATTAACAGGATACATTTCGTCATACATTTGTACATATTTCGTTGGCGATAACGCCAAAAATTATTCTTGTAAAAATTAATTTCAAGTTCTTAAAAACAACTCCATATCATATCCAAACATACTGCTGTCTATCATCTTAATAGAATATTTGAACAATTTATTTCTTAAAGTGATTCAGATAACTTCATAATATTCAAATCAAACTTATAAATTCGATCAGCTCATCCATAAAAAATCACTGTCGAAAACGATAAATTTTTAAAAACTACAATGTTATTTGAAAATAAAAGGCAACATATTCTTGAAATACGTTATTATTAAAGGAGAGGAAAAATTCGAAATTGTCATATTTAGCCAACATGCATGGAAAATCACAACGTTTTGAAACTTTACAGAATTCAAAAGATTTTCTTAAAATGAAAAGGTTAATAAAAGATTTGAGTCCTGAACGTATCTTGGGAATATATATGTTATAGCATCAGAAAAAAACTAGGATAATTTAAATGAATTGTATTTGAACTTGATTTTTTTAAAATATCCCTGAAAATTTAAAAAAGACAATTTAAAGAACATGGTTATGAAAATACAAACGAGTGCAATGCTAAATACGAGAAAAATGAACCACCTAATCTATCTGATAATTCAGTGTTAAACAGTAGGAAGGAATATTTACCGAGAAAAGGATCAAAGGTACCTGAACTATAAGAAATTGACTATAGAGATGTATCAGACAATATCTCTGGAGAGTTAATAGGCAATAAAAACTGTAAAATATAAATCGCAAGAGCGTGAATACGAGCACGACTATTTTTTCTCATCAGCGAAATTCACAAAATTAAAATGCTTCCGAAATATAAATCTAACTTGGCAACAAATACTATTAGCTTTTTTCTCCATGATATGAAATTCTTCTTGAATAAAATTTTTCATGATAAATTAGTCTATTTAATTTTTATTGATATTTCGAACACATAATCAGTGTAGTTGTACATACATATATAAAATTTACTTTACACGTTACATTTTTATTTTATAATTTAGCTACTGAGTTGTAAGAATTTTTTTTATCATTCTACTTAGAAATCAAACAGAAAAAACCGATAATTTTACATTTGTTAAATATTTGTTTGTTTTATTTGAATGTTGAGTAATTTCTTCATAAAAACCATATCTAAGATTCTGCCTTTTGTAATATCTACGTGGATAGTTCTTTATTTTCATGTGATTTAACAAAGATTTAAGTTTTAAAATTATGAACAGTTTAAACTAGCTTTTCGATAATACTCAGGAAATTAAATATTATCTTTTGAAACTAAAATACGAAAGAAAATTTTGAGCTGTTTCTCCAGATTTTGCCAAATAAAGATTATAGGCATACTCGAGTGACCTTAGAACTGAAAAATATAAACCACACCCAAAAATATTTTAATTTAACACTATCTAGTTTCGAAAATATTATTTTCGCGTTTACGATGATCACAATGCGCATCCCCAGGTGTGCTTGAATTCAAAAATTATCCCGTGATCGAAACTGTATCGTAAATATCACAAGAGTAAGATCGATCAACAACAATTCTTTAAAAATCTCAAAAAAACATTCGCCTAAGAAACTGAACTTACCCATACCAACGACATAAAAAAAGCTTTAAATCAAAAATTATTATAAACGGGTTTATAATAAACTACTTCACAATTTTCTAAACTGAAAATAATTTGGGTTTAACAAAATATTTTTACTTTATATTACGTTTTAAGCAAATTTTCTAATCGTTTAAAACAGAATGTTTGAGATTAGAAAATTAATGCAAATATTATAAATGTAGTGAGACAAAAATCAAATTCTTTTGAGATCTCGATATTAAAATCGTCTAGAGAATAGCTTTACCTTCATTTTTAACCCTTTTACATGTTAAATATATTTTATTTTTTACCTTATTATAAAATCTTGATACATATAGTTTTGCCATCATTAGTCTAAAGATGAATTATAATTTAATTTATAACTATTTTTAGTTAAAAAATAAAATGAACTTGCCTTAAAAAATTACTATCTTTAATTTATTTACACTTTTAGGTCTTTGTACATAAAATTATGACCTATATTCTTTTTGTCAAAAAGTTAATTAACAAGAAATGACGTCATCAATTCAGAAAATTTCACATCTTTAATATAAGCCGGCGCCGTATAGACCGCATGAAATAAAAATGATCGGAAATAAGTGTTTTCTGTTGTTTATTTTCGTTAAGCAGGTAATTAACTTTTGATTATTTTGAAGTCGTTCCAGTCAATCTATATGATAATAAAGATTTAAATTTTTCGCTTTTTTTTCTTACATTGACTTACTCTTTAAATTAAATCTTTGAGTCTTTTTTCATGTTTTTTAATTTGTAATTGTTTTATTTCAGTGGGTGTTTGCAAAAAATTTCGTTCTTTCCTTCAGCTATGATTAAAAATCTTATCTGATTTATGCTATTTGATCGATTTCCTTAAAAAAATTCAAGTAATCTTTTATTAATCATTTTTTGTTTGGTGTAAGATTATTAAATCTTCACGGCCTCTTTTGATTTTGTAATTTTAGATTGGCGCAATTATTGAAGAATCGAAAGTGGCCGAAACAAAGGTATATTGTGTGTTCAGACGATTTTTGGATGAAATTATTTTAGTTAAAAAGAATTGTATATTTTTATTTTTAGAGAATGTGTGAAACATGGAGCAAACAGGAAGAATCTGTAAAAAATTTGCTCTATTAGGTAAGTCTCAACTGCGGGAATAGCGACGAGAATACGGTCGCGTCGGTATATTTGTTAAACTGACATATTTATGCCTTTAGTTTGTGATTACTAAAATCTGCTTAATCCTCATTTCGAAGTTAATTTTTTGATATCTAAGTTTCATTAGTGCTTCAAAATTATTTTTTCTTTAATTTTAGTTTTGTTTTGAGTCGAAAGAGGTAGATTATTTGTTAGAGCAGCATAATCAAAGGCTAGCCAATAATCTACTACTGGTATTTGCGTAATTTGATTAAAAAATTTGATATTCGGTAATGTGTACAATAAAATCCACAAAGTTCTTTTATCAAGTATTTAACGTTTCTAGTTTTGCATATAAACCAACAATTTTTTGTTATTAAAACAAATAAATTAAATTTTAGCTTATTGAATCATTTTCACGCAAATGTGAAAGATATCTTTTCATGAGATAATTTATAGACAGTCAGAGTTTTGCAGGATGATATAGCTCAGGTATACTTGTGTTGAAAGAGAAGCTGGAGAGTATCAGGTCTGTCGTTTCAAGTGTATGGATTTTAAACTTTATTATTGGCTGAAATAATGAGCGCTTTTATCATATATTTTGTTTTTTTGAAAATTTAATGTGTCTTTGAGTTAAGAGGATCTTATAAGCTGATGCTATAAATTAATAAAATGGTTATTTTTGAGTTTTTAACCCTTAATTATATTAGTTGTATTTTATTTTAGGTTATAGAGCGTATATCTTGCGGATATGTAATTTTATTGTTTGTTAGGGCCATGAAATACCGGCTAACATAAAGGAGGTATTTTTGTTGAAATGTTTTGATAGTTTATTATATAGTTATTCTGTAAATAATTTTTTTGGTTAAATTTTTGTTTTTCTACCATTTTTATATTTTTAAATCGTTTTACGAAGTGCTGATTTGTTTTTTAGCTTTTCGTGATATTTAGCTATCTGATGAATGTAATAGAAGATTTAATAGGGTATTCTATAATTTTAAAAGGTTTCTTCATTTTTAGAAAAACATCAAGAGGTATGGCTTATTTATGTTTAAAAAGTCTGTTTTTTTCTGTGCTCTTGAATTAACAACAATCATAATCTATGCAAAAGTATATCAGCCTTGAATTATAATTCAAAATCATTTTGCTCGAGTATTGCCAAATAAAATTCGTCATTGGCGTATTTGAGTTAAATTTTATCTTTCAGATTTATTTTAGGCGTTAAATAAATGTACTTCTTCCTTGGAGGTTATTTGGTAGATAAAATAGATATTGTCTAAAAGTTGTGGCATATCTCCAGTAATTTTTGTTTTAGCTAACAAATGGTCAAATATTTAAATAAAAATATGAAAAATAAATTTATTACTAACTGTCTTGGTAAATTTTTTCACTGTTTTTAATTAGATTTTCCGTTATAACAATTTTTGCATATTCTAGGTTTTTTACCTCACACTATTTCATAATAGACTACAATTTTATGACTTATTGACTCATTTTAATTCCAGGATGAAGCTACGAAAACTCGAACGAAGACCTCTCTACTGTTCGAGCGCGCCTTGAAAGGTAATTTTAAAATAATATAGAAAACCTGCAAGAACCCTCGAGGTGGATGAATTAAATTGATTCATTTACGGAAAATTTACTTTCATCTAGATTGTCTTTTCCTGTAATTATTTCTGTCTTCGAGTTTTGATGTGCTAATTTTTATCTATACGAGCATATTATGCTTGGAACATTTTTTTCCTCGATAAAAATTTTCAGGTTTCAGTTAAACGCAGGAGTTCTCTTAAATTGTGTTATTGTAATCTTAATCCATTTAGTTGTCTTCTTCTAATTTTAAGTTTCGACGGTTCTGATAGTGCTCGTTTTGAAGGTCAATAGACTTGATAAATGCATAAAATAAGTTTTATCAAAATAAAATCTGGTCCTCGTCATAAAGTATCGACCTATTGTTTTTATTTGTATAGGAGGTTGTGATGGTTTCAATCATTTGTCAGAATTTGCTGACATCGTACAGATTATTTTGAATGAAATTTTGGTAAAGTTTTTTTCACTTATTTTCTAAATACTTCACATTTATGGGGAATTCGGTAGTTTCCCCACAACTTTAGTGAAACGAAAAATTTCTCAAATCTGATTTTATTTATTTACTATCATTTTAGTTATAATTTGATTAAAATAGGTTCAGCCATGGGTATTTTTTAAAATCGTGTTTAATTATTAGGTCTTGTATTTGGTACATGAAAAATGTTTTCGAAATATGTCGGTAATACTTCAATCTTAAAATAGGACTGCAAATCTTTTTCCTTTTAATTAAAAAAATGCAATTTTAATGTCCGATTCGTTGTAAAAATAAATTGAAAATTAGTGTCATTAATATCAACAAAACATAACCATACAAGGGATGATAAGCATCGTAAATGTCTTTTAAATTAATAAATTAAACATTGTATGTGAAATTTGTAGCATTTAATCAAAGTAATAAAGTTTAAACTTCACTGTACATAAATTATATTTGTATAATGCTTATTGGATGATGAAATGTGATTTTTTCAAAATATTTTATTATTTCTTTTACATGTATATCATGATTAATTTTTAAAAACGTTATTCTTTATTTCTTAATAAAATGATAATTATTGGGTGTTTTTAATAAATTTTCAATGAAAATATTTCTTTTTTTTCAACTTTTGTTGAATCATATTTAAATTACACATTCTATTGTAAACATGTTTGAAAACCATAGCAAGTAAAATATCCGAAAAAGTCGAAATAGATAGCTGTTTTCGAAAATTAGACAAAAAGATTCAAAATAATTCAACTTTTAAAATGTTAAATGATAGGTTGCTGAGACATTTTTTTTATGAAAATCAGAAACATGTTTTTGAACGATGAACTATAAAAATAAAAACGATAAATTTATATTTCAAAAATGATATAACAGTTAAAAATATAATTCACCAACTTTTGAAAAAATATAAATTTATCATTTTTAGATTTTGTGAATATACAATGTATGAATTAATATATTTACATTTGTTTTGTAAAATTTTATTGAGTTATAGGATTAGGTGAGAAATCTCAAATATTTTCAATAAAAATACGTTTGGTTAAAATTAAATTTATCAAAAAAAATTTTCTTATATATCAAATATGATTGCTTAATTTTCTTTTTACCCAATCAACTATAAATATTGGAGAATGATCATATCTTTTGGATTGTCTCAGAATAGCCTTTAGATGGATCTGTTGTTTATCTAACCGACATGATTTAAAATTTTCATTTCAATGAGAATATTAGTCAAATTGATATATCCATTCTCAAAATGAAACAAAATGAAGACGTCTGCGATTAGTGGATATTAAAAATGATTAATAATAACTGTATATTAAAAATAAAAAAAAATTATGCGTTCTTTGAGTATAACGTTATGTAAATTAAATAACCTTTAGGTCTCCACATACAACTGATGCATTGTTTTATTTGAATCTCATAAACACGCTACATCAAATAATAGAAAATAACACTCGAGAATATGCTGATAACCCTGATGTTTTTGGCAAGAATTCTTGGAAAACGAGACATTTTCACAAAATTAAAGTTATTAAATCAAAAATTCAAAAAATGTCAAAGTTTGCGTCAATCAAAGATGAATTCATGAACAACAAAATAACTCGTTTTTATCAACTATGTCCCAAAATTTCACCTGCCTACATCAAGCTGGGTTTTTATATATTTTCGAATAAATTATGACCTGAGATAATTATTTTCTTTGATTTAAAAGTTTAGAAACTCTATTTTCATTCTCGAACGACTTAGACTTCACTATTAATTATTTATATTGATCTTAATTGTCGGGATGTCTGCGAACTTTTATCTTTTGTCAAGTTAAAAAAATTCTGAATCAAAAACACAATCACGTTTATTTTATTGAAGTTACTGTCATTGATCGCATCCAGAATCGCTCTAATTAATGTTTTGACTTATTTACGAAATATAATTGATAACTTGAGAAATCAAAAAAGACTTTTCAAATTAAATAAAAGTTTGAGGAGTGTTAGCCATCATTAAAAATCACAAAAAGTCAATGTATCTGAAAATTTTTCAAAACTGTTGTAAGAAATTTTCTAAACATGAAAATTTTGTTTCCTGCCCCTCATGAATAAAAAATACAATTAGCTTCTGAAAAAGAATCTTCGAATCCAATCCTAGAGGATTCAGCAGGGCTTTTAAGAGTATTTCAATGAATCAATTGATACTTTTAACTCAAGTTCATTCTAACATGTGATAGTCAAGCCTCGTAAAATAGTGCTTTTGTTTTATGGAAAGAAGAGTCTGAAAAACTGTCTGCTTCTAAATTTTCAAGTGATTAAAAACAATTTATCACTACCAAAACTGATAAAACTTTTGAAAAACTCAAATGCAAAAATATTCTGTGTTCGTAATCGAATGAATTAATTATCTCAAATATGCATAATCAAGACAGAAGACATTAAAATGCCTTTGTGATAAATAACAGACAATATAGTTTCAAAATTCGCTGATATACTTTAGTTATATTTTCAAAACATTCACAAAAAATAAAAAAACGTTGAAATAATTTTAAAAGCTGCCTTACGTGTCTTGTTGATATTATTCACTGTGATAAGTTCAAAACATCTTAAATAAGTATGAAAATATTTTTATGCCGCAAGGATATTTCTTAACAGTTCATAACAAAAGTTTAAACTAAACTCGTACAGAATTCCCTTTCAAAGAAAAACATAAACTACAGAGGTATCTCGAATGTCCCACATAGACTAAATGAATTGAATATTGATCAAATCTAATATAAAAATGACTCTTACCTATAAAACTTCATATTTATTATATTATGAACATAATTTTTAAAATGTTGCAGTAAATTTGCAAAAGAAACATAAAAATCCAAAAAAGTTATAGTTACTGAAGTTTTATTAATGAATGTCAAATCGCATTTCCTGAAACAATAGAGACATAAGTGAAATCTGCTTTTCTAAGTTTATAACTACTTATATTAATCCTTCCCTTTTGATACGATTGCTCATGAGAAAAGTATCAGAGACTATTTTCAAGAATATTAATGTTTAACAGCGAGTTTAAAATGCAAATTTTAAGTTTATTACACTTGAAAAGAACTTCAGCTTTTACAATTGATAAACTGTTTCCTTATTGTTGATAGAATCGTTTTTATACTATTTGGTTCATAAAGTGAACCAGAAACACTGATATCATGCATCAGATTGAAATTTTATTGTGTTAAAAGTTCAGGAATAGACCATAAGAAAGTTTGTCGTGAACGCTTTATGAAGTTGATTTTTTAGCTTTCATTTCTCAGAGAAAAGAAAAAGAATGATTACCCAACTCTTTTTCTTGACTATTATGGTTTCGCTGATAAACATTCATGAATACTAAAAAATTCAATGTTATTAATTCTCATATTCTACAATTTAATTCATTTTAAAATGGAAAAAATGGATATTTTTAATTTTTAATTTACATTCAAAATTAAACATAAAAATAATAGACTTAGAATTCAATATTCTTCTCAACTCCTGGACCATTTCAAAATCATTTTTAAATGTATCATTGTAGTAGCTATTTTTAAAAGTGATTTTTCGAGCAGTCTCTTTTTAATGAGACTGAAGCCAAGTCTAAATAGTTCACGCTTATACATAGACCAAAGTTTATATAAAATCAAGAATAAATATAGAATCAGACAGATTTTCCTCTTAAAAGATAATAAATTATTGAAATTATCCATTTTTTATTCTTATGGTAATTTTGTTTAAATACAGACTCGCGGAAGTACTTTTAACGTGGTTGATATTCTTTTGAAATAATTGATAAGTGTTTGTGTTCTTTTGTCAAAAAGAGGTAATTAATTTTTAAAACAGAGAGATAGACAGAGGGCATTTTTACAAAAAATCGAGGCCAAAATAATGGCCCATATTTTGATTGATTAGAATTTATGGATTCGGAAGTTTTTAGGTCCTTTATACAAACATAGAAACTAATCATGAATCACCTTCATAGAAATTGATCTTTAAGCCTCTCGGGGCTGAGGAAATAAATTATTTCGTTTTTCATGACAACTCGGGTGACATACTTTGTAAATAAACGCAAATATAATGAAATTTCAAAAAATTGAGACGTAATTTATAGTAAACGGAATCATTTGTGTCAAAAAATGTAATAGCATAGAAGTAAGAAGTTGGTAAACAGATTTGAATATATTCATGTCATGTATTCTTAGAATTGAAACGAAAATTTCAATTTTCGATTATAAATTCGGAATAGTTGAGTGTTTCATAAATCCATTAGAATTAAAGATCAACTTTCAGAGAATACTTAAAGACAGTAAAATATTTTTTAAAATGATCATAAAACTAAAAAAACATCGAAATGGTCTTCATTTTGGGAAAGGTATTTTCTCATGATAGTATTTATACTATCATTCTTTAAGATTAAAAATTTCGCAGAACTGAATTCTAAAATATAAAAATTGGAAAGTGAAAAGAAAATTGATTAAAAAAAGTATAAACACAATATTGATACTATTTATTGGAAGATGTGAAGGTTAAAGAGATGAGAACATAAAGAACATACTAAGTTCATTGGAATTTATTTTTATTAAACTTAAAGACTAATTCGCAAGATGTTGTATATTAAGTTAAAAAAATCGTAGTTTTGTATGACTCTAATTTACGTTAATCAGAAAAAATGTGAAAAGCGATTTATTTTCAAAGATTAACTCTTATTTTTATTCATATAAAAGTTTATAATACTTTTTTTTATTCAGAGAAGTGTCAATAATATTCAATTTATTTATTCTCAAAAGAAAAACAAAACGAATAAGTAAATTGATATTTCCTGTCCGCAGATTACAGGAACTCACATTCTGCTTAAATTGAGCTCTTGTCATGACAAATATTTGTTAAAACATTGGGCAATACTTTCTGATGAAGAAGAATGGTTTAAATTTCAATCAACACTATCAGCGAATTTTTCGAATTAAAATCAGTCTCAAAATGGTTCCGGTTGTATATAATTTTAAATTCTACCTTGATCGCCGTTATGCTTAAATCTATCAATAGAGATTTCTCCTGAAAAATAAAATTATTTTTGATTGTAAATTTGGTACTTTTATTTGGGAATTTAAATAGGATTTTATAAGATAAAATATTCAAATATACACCTATCTCCCATATCACTGTATTTCTTGCAGAATTTAAACAAAGTTTTTCTCTATATTAGGTTCGGATGTTCATAATTCAAAAGTAATTTCATCCGTTTCAAATTCTAATGTTTTTCAAAACTATACATTTATATTTCAGCAGAATTTACCTAAAAATTTATAAAAGATAAAATACTTGTCATGTTGCTTTCAAATACTTCATTCAAAGAAATTTAATAAAAAACCGAGTCTTTTAACGGAGAAAGTGGCACATTATCCTATCACATGTAATGCTGTATGTTGAATAAATTCCCACTGTTTAAAAAATTTGAACAAATCGTTGTGCGAAATTTTGATTTTTTTTCATGCGTAAATGATCATTAGATCCCCTTTAAAATAAACTTTCGAATTGTTGAAAAATATAAATTTATCATTTAACTGAATATATATCTCAAAATTTTCACAAAAATAAAACAGAGCGAGATGAAAATATTTAAGATCAAGAATAATTCACACATTCATTGATCGGTAATAAATTTAACCCCAGTTTAATTTAGATATTCCTGAATATTTTTATAAAAATGATAATTATTTTCTTGAAGTACAAAGAATTGAATAAAAATTTCAATACTGACTTCAAAATCAAAATTGTGATAAGAAATGCTATTTATGATCATGACATTTTTGAGATTAACTACTCAAGCCTTCATACGTGGGAAATAGGCGGCTATCTAAATTCAATATCAAATAAACCAAATCAAAAAAAGCTAGTTTTCTGATGAAGGAAGTATTTATAAATTCGCTTTATTTATGGATAACTGAATTATTAAATAATCCTTGTGTCACTAAAGGAACAGTTGATTACCGAAGACAGTCATTATGAGTTAAAATACCTCATCAAGTTATAATTTAGGAGTAATATTCAATCTTTTCTGTCAAATAAAAAATTACAAAATAATTTTCATTGAATAAGATAAATAAAACATTGTCGTTTGTCAACATAAAGTTAAAATAAACAGAACATAATAACAAGATTTCCCTTTATAACACAGAAATACTTAAAAAATGCTTTTGAAAAACATACAAGAGTAACTACAGACAAAAATTTAACACATAATTTTTGATACAGATTTGGTTGAACAATTATAAAATAAAATAAAAATTTTAAAAATAAAGTTTTTATGATTGATGATAAATTTAATGAAAAAGTTGGTAACATATGAAGATTAGTATGTGTAATGTATCGTCGGATGATTATGATTGAGAAAAAACTCAATCATTAATGCTTGTCGGTATTCGTTTTAATAAATAAGGTGTGATTTTTTAAGAAGTGTGTGAAACCTTAGCATAAAATATAACACAATACGTCGTGGAAAGTATGATATCGTCAACATAATAAAATATATAAATTACATAAAAAATAGTTAAAGTTGTAAGTTCAAATATTCTTGAATGATAAAAAATAATTCATGAAATCAAAGTCTTAATTTCGGTGATAGAAATCAATTTGAGAAAAAACAAATATTTACTCTCATGGTACTCGTTTGAGAAACTCAAATGACAGATGCAACAAAAAACAACTGCTTATGATTCTCATAAAAAAGAGTGAATTACATTTTAAATACGTACGATGAGAATTAAACTACCAAACAACATACAGTTAAGTTTGTAAGAAAATAAAAAATCTTGGAAAATTAGAGGATAAACTCCCAGAGGATTAAATAAAAACACGAAGCGACATATTATTTTCAGTCACTTTTAAAAAGAGGCCCACCGAGATCCTAAAAACAAATACATCCATAACAAAAATCAAACATGAATATGAACAAACGAAGATTTATATGATGAAATATCAAAAACCAAAATGAAGTAAAAACACCTCGATAACACCATTAAATAACAACAAGTTTCATGTAAAAATAAAATCTTAAAGATTTTAGAGATAAATGAAATGTTTCATTTCACCATTTAAAGAATACGATAGTCTAAAGATATTTAAAAATTATAACATTAATTGCAACCAGTAAACGAATAAACCTTCTTAAAAAGAAAAAGATCAATAAAAAGTAAAAAAATATTTTAAAATAACAAGAAAAACATACGTATTTTCAAAATAATCTTTATTAAATGGCTGATAAATCTGTATAGCTATGTGACGACTTAGTTATTCACTTTTATCTTTATTTGAAAAACAAACAACACATTGTCACTTTAACTTTTCCCAACATTAATATTCGTGTGTCCATTATAGAACAAATATTTTTAAGCAATGAATAAATAATTAGTTGGAATTTTAAATTTTATAAAATTAACGATGGACTTTTTAAACAATATTCACTTCAAAACTTCAAAAATAGGTTAAAAAACAATGCTTTTAGACATGGAAAACCTCATATAAAACAAAATAAAATTCTACTTTCAACTTATTTTGACCATGATTTTATCAAAAAATGTAAAAATTGCTCAGAAAAGTATTTCAGTAATTTAAGTAAAAATTAAATCTATAAGGATAGAATTTAGACATTAAAAGTGAAAATATAAAGCAAACGATTTGATATTCTTCAAAATAATGGATTAAAAGTTTCATAAAATACGTAACTTTTGAAATTTAGACTTCCTTACTCAAGAAACGAACGATCATGAATTTCAAGGTATTTTTGTTTCATGAGAACAAGTATAGGTCAAGCTATCGACTCGTCTTCCACAAAAAGTTTTCATCTTTTTTAATTTTATATATGAAACTCTCAAAACTTGTTTTTTTTCAAGTAAAATGCTTCCCCATGTTCTGCCCCCTCATCCAGATGCTAGCATCAGGTGCCATATACAATACTATTCTAACCATCTTTTAAACTTCACTCTCTCTTCTTCCGCTTTAGGAACTGAACGTTTTCACAATTGTTTATTCTGGAAAAATAGCTAATTATTTGTCTGATTTCAATCAACCTATATTAAAAATCTTTTATTCACAAACAAAATAATTTTAATTTGAAAAGTAAAAAAAATGTTAAAAGTATCATAAATTAAAATATATAGGTTTTACCATGTTATTTTTTTAAGAGTAGAAGATCTATAACGTTCATTTAAAATCTATAAAATACATTTTTGAAAAATGAATCGAATTTTTGGCATAATTCAAATGATAAATAGTAAAATTCTACTCTTTCCTTAAACTCAAAACATAAAAAAGTTATTGTTAGAAATATCATGGAAAAATTTTCATAATATTATTCGTATATAATAAGAAATCTCATTAATGTTCATCAAATCTGATAAAATATCCGTTAAGTGTAAAATATTTATTAAATTTTCTTTTGTTTTGAATAAAAAATTTATTTATTCACGTAACATACATTAGACATGAATGTAAATAGGAATGAGGTATGAAAATTATTCACGATCCTAGCAGCGCTGTTATTTTTTATTCTTAACAGTTTCATTTTTGATCTTATTTAAACAAATTTAAGTTTTTATTTATTTAAATACTGAATTGTAATTTGATGAAAGACGATCATACATAAACAATCAATATTTTTTAAAATGTTGTTTGCTTTTTTGTTCCAAAAATCTGATATTTTACATAACTAAAATATTTTAATCATAAAAGTTATATTAATTCGCTTTCTTTTTTTCCTAGAAAAAATGTTTTCAGATGTATCTGTTTTTATTATATAAAATAACTGAGATTTGTCGTTTTAACATGAAAATGTTGATGAAAAGCACTATATTCTTTTAAATAGTGTATTTCAGTATTTTGACAGGAATAAAATTGTTTTTGCTTTACTCAGTTTGATGTAAATTATATACGGTTTTTAATAATCATAGCATAATTTGAAAGACAGTAACATTTATTCACCTTGATTGAATTATGGAATCTTATTTTAATTCCATTTCAAATCAATTTATGTCAAGTTCAAATAATTTTAGGTGCAGAGGCATTTATCATAATCAGATTTCCCATTCTAACAATGGAATATTAATGAAAATTCAATTCTTTCATACGTTTTATGAGTATTGAATTAAATTCTATTTAAATTTGACAATTTATTTCAAGCTATATAAAATTTAAACTTATTTATATATATTTTTTGTTCTTTGCTGACTTCTTTTCACTTAGATAGCAGTAAATTTTGAAATTGTCATTTCAGAAAGTGAGTTAAAGATAAGTGTTTTGATTTTTTTTATTTAAAACTTTGACCTTAACCATAAAATTATGTATATTTGACGAATTTGACAAAGAAATTTATTCTATTTCTACAACTTTATTTTCAATTTTTATTTTAAAAAACTTAACTTCTGCAATCCGTTTATTTCCACATATACGCATTTTTTTTAAGAAAATAAAAAAACGTGGTTGGTTTAGAATAAAAATCAATCAACAAAAATTAAATGATATGATATTACAAATCTTAGATTGAAATTTAACGTAAAAATCTATAAACAGAAAAATACTTCATGACACATTAAATATTTTCCTTTTAAATTTTATAAATGACTGAATTTATGATAAATGTTACTCAATTTTTGTAGCTCATATTTAATATAAATAGCTTTAAATAGATATCAAAATATCGATAAAAATTTATCCACATCAAAAATATATTCAAACGGGTTAAATTCTTCAGACTAGATTAAAGATGAATCATTAGTTTTTACATGAATGTATCTTTGAAATATAACAGCGTAAAAGCTCTTTTTATTTGTTCTAAAACAAAAATAAGACATTAATTTTTCTAAAAAAATAGATTTTACATGGCATATATAAATATTATTATCGTGAGATGAGTTTCATAGATAAAGAAAATGCAAAAATTAATTCAGAAGTTATTTGAGGTAAATGTATTTTTTATCTGTTGACATTCTTTTATTATTAGGTTTCAAGAATCATACTCTTAAGAATTGATGGAGGTAATTTTTTCAAATTTAACATTTATATAATACCATGTATTTATAAATAATTCTTGAAAAAATTTATTTAATTCCAGTTGATACGTCATAAATTTTCACGCGATTATCTTATAATTATATGTAGATATACGGAGAGATTTGATCATAAAAACATCATTTGCAATTAAAATTGATACTTTAATCATTTAAAATATTGTCTGAGGAAAAATTTTTCAGTAAGTTACATATATTTTATTATTTTCATCCTAAGAAAAGAAATAAAAATTTGGAAAACTCAAAGTGAATTAATCGAAAAAAGGGAATCTTTTAAGTGAACTTTAGAATATGAAAATTCAATTGACATTAATCAAAAAAATATTTGTTAAGTTAAAGTTATGGAAAAAAATTAGCACTAGATAACATGTATATAACGCATAAAAAGGTCTAATTTATTTTAAAAATACCTTAAAATTTTTTGGAACATAAAGTTTTCTTTAAATTAAATTTGTATCATGAAAATCGAAAAAAACTAACATAACATTTTTTAAAAGACGAACCTCTTATGGCTTTTTGATTCATATTTTTCCTTCATAATATTCTATTCTGGATTAATCCTTCATACTTATTTAATTTATCTTTTGAAAAATTTTTGATGGTAAAATATTTTTCTTCTATCTTGTTTGATCCTATTTATTCAAGAATATATCTTTTAATATTAAAACAGCTTTATCTGGTCTTTTAATAAGAACAGAATGTCATTATCTTTCTTTTATAATTACATTTAAAATCCATAAATTTTTTTATATATTAATAGATTAAATTTAGAAATTAAAATCCTCATTTATTTTTCCATTTATTGAAACCTGCCATGATATTATAATCATACATATATATTTTTACGTATAATCTTTATAACTCATAAAGTTTCTTTATCATAATTATTTTAAATTCAAATTATTTTTACCTTATTAAAAAAATTAAACCGTATAAATTAAATTAATAATGCATTATTTTATCTTATGTACTTAACTGCAATCAGAAAATTCTTAAAAACAAAATCAAGTTAAAAATTATGAATAAACATTAATATAATTAAATTGAGACACAAGAATTTTTAAATGCAAATAAACTTTACTAAAAAATTCTTTATACAAATTAGAAAACTTATTAAGGATCTTTGTATTTTTCCAAACTGTTTTCAAATTCTCAGGTTTAATGATAAAATTCAGAAAACAATAGAATTCTTATATTTATATCAAGCTAAACATAACCTCTATATTTTCACTGTTCTCCATTTTATTTGTTGTACGCCTGACATAACCAACACTAGTGATTAGTCGAAGATTATTAATATCCCTATTTCATCGGTGCTTGTTGTGAAAATACCACTAAATTTCCTTAAAGCCAACCGATGAACCAACGATACAACGAGTTTGCTGGGCCCGAGTCGAAAAATATGCTGATCTAAATACGAATCTTTTGCAAATATATCCCCTGTCTCTCTGAAGTGAGGAACGTGATTTCCTTTAAAATTACATCGAGTAAGAGACAAATCTATCTAAACCTCGGTCAATAATCGCTGAATATTACCAAGCAAGGCCCTGATCATTTCTCTTAAAAGTTTAATTTACTTAGCTTTTCACTAAACTCATTTTCTCACGAAAACTAAACGCGAGCGTTTCAACCGTTGAAAAGATGGCTGATATCATTCTCAAAATACAACTATAACATCTTCATTAAACAGAAGGGTGATTGAAACATCATCTTCTTCATTCCTTTCCAATCTATAAGTTTACTTAATAGTACCTAACAATTACATTTTTGAAGATCTTAAATTATTTTCTGTTAAAACACTCATCTGGTCACATTCATATCTTTACATGGAATGAGCACGTTGACTCAAAAGAACAGTATAAAACGAAAGTGAATAAAGGTTTAATAGATATGCTGATCTAAATGGCGAAATTCTCACACATAACAGATATTCATTTGAGCTAATTCTGTGAGAATTGAGGATCCCTAAATCAACTCGCCTCTAAAATGTTGATGAGAAGATTTAGGTCATTAATTTTTTGTCAATAATCACATAGACTAAACTTACGAACTTTTAAATCACAAAAACCATATTTTTTTGATCACTCTTTAAGCATTGGATTGAATTATTCGATTCTTCAAACCAAATTCTAAATTATGTGTTTCACCATCCTCAGACAGATGAAATTAATAACGATGATATTAAAATATTCTGTGAACGATTTAATTATGATCAAAATGGTGCGATCCAATAAACTCAAAAAAATTTTCCATTTGCCTTTCAATATAAAGATAGCGAACAACTCAATTTTTAAAACTCAACACCTAATATATACTTGTTTACGTTATTACATAACCAATACACTACCAATTTGATGCTTCAAGAAACAGAGAAAACACAATTTATGGGAAAGTAACTGTGGCATATCCGATATTATATAGACTCATGATAAGGCGTAGATTATTATCTTCGTTTCAAAAATATTTTAAGAATAGATTCTATTATTTTTCAAACTAAATAAAAAATAAAAATTTCAAAAATCTGTTCTTTAAATAAACTGTTTAGCACAATGAAATCTTTTACGATTGCAAATAAAAATGATAATTTATACGACTAAAATAATTATTTGATCGATAGAAAGCTCAAAGAATTTATTTTTTATCTATAAATAAAAAAATTGGGAGTTCTTTTAAAAATTAATAATTTTCATCAAATCTCTTTGAAAGAATATTTAATAAACACTTTTATATATATAAAGGTAAATTTGAGCTAAAAATTATCCAGAAAAGCTTTTCTAACGTTGTAAACAGATTTTTTCCCAAAAATATAAACACTAAGATGAAAAATACAAAGTTTTAGCCGAACATGGATTATTTTTTCATTTAAATATGGTCATATTACATCAAAGACGAATTTATACGTTTAACTTTCTTGACATATTAAATGTAAAAATTTCATCTTTACATCGCTTAAATCAAAATATTTTGACTGATATGAGATTTTTAGTTAGGTACAAAATATTATTAACATCAAAATTAATATTTTCTTCAGAGTAACATGATATGGATTATTAATATTGTAAAATTTATTAAAAGACTTTTGAGGTTAGAATATGAACGAAATACTTTCGAATAAGAATATAACTTTCAATTTTGAAGTGTTAATGATGAAAGATTTAATCCATTTATATTATGAACTTTAACTGTGATAATAAAATTAAAATTTATATTTCGGTCAAATCTAAAAAATCCACAGAATATTTGATTATCTTTCAATCTTTAAAAGGAAAAAGCATTCAATACTTCTTTTAAAATGATAAAATTTTTAAATGGAAATGACAAGTTTTATACGTATTGGTTTTTCTACTTCATTGGCAATTCTCTGCATCTTTTGCGTTTTTGATGAATAATATCTTTTAAAACCATCAGCAATATTATTAAATTTTAATTGCATTTAACCTTCATTTATTCTTGGATTTTATTCTATTTTTAGAATAACTATAATATATTCATTATTTTTAAATCAAAATGTAGAAAAGTTATTGAATTATTTATTTTTTATATTTACAAACATGTTGATATGCGTAATAACAAAAGTATATTGTCCATTGTGTTTCTGAAGAAAATTTTTATTTCAACCGACAAAATGACATTTTCAGTTTTATAAGAAAAAATGTTTAGATATGGAAACCGTTTTTAAGCAAACACATTGTCGTCTTTCCAAATGTATGTTTGCCATTATTCCAAAAGTTTATGTACAAATGATATAAATTATTTCTGAAAAATTCAATAAAAAGCTTATTTTTGATTTTGTGTACCAAGGTAGTTCATTAAAAATTGGCCTACAAACCTTTCGTTATTTTAAAAAAGCTCATCGAATTGATAGAAATACACAAAAAATATATTTTTGAATAAAATGATTTCACTGTCTTTTAAGCTTAATCGTAAAAAATTAATTTTCCAATTCATGATAGTCTTTTATATAATATGCTAAACTTGTTTTTAAAAAGGCGCACTTGATAACGATGATTATCTTGAAAGTTTTTCAGCTCTTTATCTGAATATTAATATGTCATCCATAATCATAACGGGGAATCGAAAATGAGTCTTCACTTCAAAAGAAATCAATGAGTTAGAGAAATAGGAGCTCCATATATTAAAAAAGAGGATGAGAGTTTGATGTTTAACAATACCAGATTTTTACATCTGAACGAGGGTATAGAAAGGATAACCTTGTAAAAAAGCTTTACTGAAGGAAATAAATTTGCGAAAATTACTTTGAATGATGATGGTATTTGTATTGCTCATCTTAAAGAAAAATATAATCTTATATTTCTTAGAGATTCAATCGTTAAAAACATATTTTAATGATGTTTATAAAATATACATTCTGAAGATAATTTACAAATTCTTTGCACAGATGAATTTTTATCTATATTCTGCGGATACTTATATATTCTGTTGATTTTAGGAGTTTAGTCAAAACAGGTATTTTATAGATTTAAAATTTGAAAATGTTTTTCAAAATGTAATGAAATAGTACATAAAATATTATTTTTCGGTGATTCATATGAAAATATAAACAATTTGAGATAAAATCTCAGAAAAGGTGAATTAAAAAAATGTATACTTGTTTGAGGTTTCTGTTTATATCTTGTATTTAACAAGAATGTATTAAAACTTTGCAAAAATAATTTATTTTTATTTTGAGTCATAAGGGAAAAAATTGAAAGTTTATTTTGTTAAAATATTATAATTAGTTGTTTTTCGTTCCATACACAGTTTTGTTAAATGTTATACAATGTAGTTTATTGCTCTCACAAATATAAAAAATATTAAGAATAGTGAAACTTAAAAGTATATCTCATGAAAATTTTGCCACATTAGAAATATTTATAAACTTAATATTTTGTTAAAAAATATTAGAATGTCTTAATTTAAATTGTCTAGATGGAGATTTTAAAGATTTGAAGGTAATGTATGGAATTTATAATTTTATGTATTTTTCAAACCAGATAGATTTGGTACTTTGAGAGTTTAGAGTTGAAAAAACACAGATTCAGAAGTAAATGAAAATAAGCAGAATTAATTTTTATCATGAATTACCTTAAATGTCAAAAAGAATGAACCTCAAAGTAATTTTGGTAAAATTATTATTTCTTAAAGAAACATGATTCAAAAACATGTTATCATCTGATGCAAGTATCTGATTTCGTCTAAATTTTTGATTGATTTAAACTTTAAAAATGTAAAATCAAAATTTCACTGTATTTAAAAATATTGAGATGAATATATTTTTAATTCTAAAAATTGTTTTGAAAATAACAATGGTTTAAACAAAAGATTAGAACGATACATTATATCTGAAATAATCTTTGTACGATTACAGATAAGTAATTTTTGATATATTCAATAAGATCTCGATTATCAGCGGAATACTTCTTTATCCTATTTAAGATAAATTTTTTTGAAAAGCTAAGTAATTAAGCATACTCCTATTAACTAGAATATGTTTAATTTCAATTTCAACCACATATTCTTCGGTGATTGAAGAGAAATTGTCATTCTTTTAAATGTTTGACTTTTATTCTAAATGTATGATATTAATTCTGAATATAGAGTTTGAAAATGACCAAAGAGTTGAAATTTTGTCTCAATTATTTACATGTTTGATCCTGGATGCATTTAGTTTGAATTAAAGATGACAAATGAAAGTAGCGTTATCTTATTGAATATATTATAACCAACACATATTTAAAAATTTATTCTTTCTGTTCATAATGATAAGAAAGTTCTTTAAAAATAAACTATTTTTTGAAGTTAAATAAATAAAAAACCAGTTTATAATCATTTTTGAGCGAAGATAAAAACTTTTTAAAGACATGAAGGGCGAAATTTAAAGGTTATCACTTTTTTTAACGCTTCAAATGTTTTAAATATTTAAAAAAAGAGCTAAAATACGAAAGGTAAATAGGTACTGATGTTTGATCATACAATTATATTGTAGTAAAAGTTTTACATGGGATATCCATGTGTCCACGACTGTGGATATTACAAATTCATTCTAAAAAATGATCTGATCAAAATGTTGAATTTGTCCGTTCGTGTAAATAAATGAACACAACATTCGAGTTGAAACAATAATATAAACAGTTCATGTATTCCATAAACTAATTTTGATTCTCAAGGGAATATATCAATTTTATAAAAATATTTACTGATTTCATAATATTTGCAATATATTGACACGAATCATACTTAATGCAATTAACATATAGCTTTAAACCATAGAAAATTTAGACAGGAAGAAAGCATTCTAATTTTAATTTTAGATCACAAATCTTTTGAGTGTATGAAAATGAATGAAAATTTTTTATTTTAAAGCATATCCATTATGTTTTTTCAGTTGAACACAAACATAATTAACCTTTTATTGTTTCTAGAAATATCAAACGTAAATTTAATTCTTTTCGAACGACTTGATATCTCAATTACCTAATTTTAACTTACGAATGGAAAAATATCTTTAATTACAATTCCTTGTTAAAAATATAAAGAATAGAAAAAGCAGGAATAATTTATGGAAACAATCAGCCAAGGCTACTGGTTTAGAGAAACATATTTCATCAAAATCATAATATCAATACTTTATAATTCTTTATGTACGAAAAAAGTAAATCATTTAAAATCATAACAAATATCTCAAAAATATTTTGAGTTGCTATTGTATTTTTTCACTTTTCGGAAGTAGAAAAAGTAAGGGCCCTGCTAGCATTAATATATGACCATAAAAATATAGTTTTCTAAGTAAATTTCATCTGTTTACTTCCATAAAATCATAGTTTTTTCAAAATCCAGAAGTACAAATGGAGCAGCATGGTAGGATACGCAAGCTGAAGTAAAAAATATCGCCATAAAATCGTGAAATATTCGCATCTGTTTTGAACCAGAAAAATAAGGCGCCAGTCTTTTACGAGCCTTATATTTAAACTTTTAATCAAAATTGATAAATAAATACTTACAATGCGAGATAAATACTGTGATATATACATCGAAATGAAAAAGACGAAATAATGTGGATACAGACCATGCCAGAAGGCAGATATTACAAAGGTACACAACATCGGGTAATTCTGTATGTGAGTATAAACCGTTCTAAAACAATTAAGCAAGTACTTTCTAAGCCAATGAGACGTTTTGATATTCCAACTGTTAATCACTTCTTTCAGATTTGTTGATAACTTCAAAAAATTTAAGCTGATACCTCGTATTTCATTATCTTGACATTTTTGCCCAAACTCCAGTTTTTTCTTCCATTCTCTTTTGCTCCCCCAAACCCTACGTAACATAGGTTACATGCAGATTCAGCTAAATTTATTTTAGGGTATACTTAGTTTCCAAGCAGTGTAATATTTGCACCTACATGAAAGCATAAATAACATATATTTAAAATAGAATATCAGCGTTTGTATGTATGTTCCAGATTTTTCTGGAATTAACTTATATTTAACAGTTATGTACCATTCTTTCAACTGAGATGCACGAGGTTAAAATAACATGCAATGTGGCCGACAGAGTGCCTGTCGCCAAGGGTTTCAAAAAATGTTTCAGAATTTTAAAAATGAAATACTTTTCTTGATATTTCTATCTTTTTCACAGTGTACTTCTCGATGTGCTCTCTTGAAACTGCCTGAATGTAATGATGATAGTCAATTGTAGGTCCCGCCAAAACAGTAGGAAAAAAGAAAAAGTATGATAAACAAGCCAAGATGGATCTTGGTTTAAAGCATGGTTTATCTCTAGACTTGTCCTGTATTTCGAATGCCATGAGGGTGACTCGTTGTACCATTACCATCATTGGACTGATTGTAAGATAAACATACCCCGATACGTCCAAAAACTGGCCGGCAGCTCCCCGGTAAATTTTAATTGCCTGACAAATGAATAAATGTAGCATTGCATAAATGAAAACCCGACTATAAAATCAACATTAAAAATACATTCCGACATTGGATTTGTCCTCAACATTAAACATGATGTATGCTACAATAGTGAGCAACACTGGGTGGATTGAAGACCTTGTTTATGAATCAACCATACCATCCATATAGTGTAATCAAAAAAGCTAAGCCAACATTTAAACAAAAAATATGAATAAATATTATGCTGACGTTTTTCATGATCATCTTTGACAATATGAAAGAAAGTGGAAGACTTAGGACCAAAATCAACAAATAAAGTATCTAAATTTTTAAATAGCCTTACGTGGTCATGATGAACATGCGTGATCTGTTCTAGGATTCCGATTATTGCCATTGTTTGGTTGATATTCACTCGAAACAGAAGATTTTAAGCGGAAAATTTAAAACTAATCCTTTTTAAAAAGTCAATTTATAAACTTGAAAAACACAAAAATTTGTGAAAATTACATGAATGATGGAAGTATATAAAAACGGCCGAAATAAAATATGGAGAATTATTTCTTTCAATTTTGAAAAAATATTCATGTAAGATATAAAATAACTTCAATCCCAATTAAAATTTCAATATTTATCTGTTTAATCTATTAAAAATCTGAAAACTAAAGACATGTAAAATAAGTAACGTAATAAGCATTGGGTGTGTCTGGTGTCAGGTATTTTATTTAAATACATTTATTCATGTCATATTTTACGAATCAAAATATAAACCTTATTCTTTATCCGCTAATTTTTCTTCAATCACTTTTTCATATTATCTTGCTGATAACATTAATCTTGTTTTGAGTTAGTATTGTACCCGCTCGAGATCTTTGATTCGATTTTTCGTCACTTTGTTTGTAAAATCTTCTTAGCTTTAGAAATGACGAGTGATATTTTTAAAAAGTAAAAAAATTATATTATCAGATAAATTTTCTGTTAGATAGCATCGTAACCACTTAACATAACTACATATGGTTTTTTCATAACAGAAAAACATGCTATAAATCAAGAGCTTATTTGGAGGAATCCCACGCTTTAAGAGAATGATCGATTAAAACTTTCTAAAGTATTCATAGTGAAAATAATACGTTGTTCTATTGGGTATAGATAATTATTATTTAATCTAAAATACATATTTATAAACGCGCACGCGCATTATGTTGATCGTATTAAATATATGTAATTCTTCGTTTTAACATATATCAACATTATTTAATACAAGAAATACAAAAAGCGTTTTTATTTAAAATAACTTAAGCTTGTATAAAAATGTTTAAAATTAAAACATTTATCGAACTCTAACGAAAGAAATCGAACTGAGTTTTTTTCTCAATAGTAGTTTTTCTCATTATTTTATGATAAATCTAAACCTTAAAAGTTGATTTTCAATAAAATTCAAAGTACACAAAACGTTTCTGAGCATTTATTAAAATCAGTTTACAAGCTTTTCTATTATGGGTGAACTCTGGTATGTGTGTTGATCCTCAAATTATAAAGATAATTCATTCGACATTTTTGGCCCAGAATATTTAAATTTATCGGGATATAGTCTTAATATTTTTTACATATTTTAATAAAAAGTATTTTTGAATTGATGTTTGTTTATTTATTCAGTTAACCTATTTTATAAAGCTCTTAAAATATTTACTCGAATACTTTAAAACGAGCGGAATAATCTATTTAACCATAACGTAAATTTAATAATGGAATATGGGTAAATTTATAAGGCTAAAACATATTATAATGAACACTCTATAAGAGCACCTTATAATTGAAAAGCTAGCTCTGAGCCAATTATGTTTTATTTTCAAAAAAATCAACGCATTTTTGGTATTTCTTTTGTTAATGAGTGATTTTCAAAGTAATTATAATTTATATTTAATTGGATTCTTCCATATTTTTTGACATTCGAATGAGTTTTTACATTATAAACCATATTTTTACCATCTTAAAAATCTAATTAGACTATCAGTTAACTATTAGTAAAGATTAAAAATCATCAACACCTCAATAAATATAAAAATCATTCAAAAAGACAGTTATTTTCAAAAAATGGGAAATTTTATAAAAAATAGATTTATATTAATCCTCGTAAAAAATAGGGTTAACATTGATAAAATTAAATTAACTTTATTTTTTTTGAAATTGACTGATGAGAAGTAGTTTCGATATGTTATAATCTTTTCGTCTTCAAATGTTCTGCGTTGTTATTTTCTTATCATTTATTTTTTAAACATCTAAAGCTCTTCGACTCTGATTTAAAATAAGTTTTAAAAATGAAAAATGGAAAATTTTATCAGAAATTAAAATTAAATATTAGAAATCAGGATGGTTAATACAGTCACATTCTTTGTTTTGAATTTATTTTTAACAGAACTGAAAAGTGTTCCTGGTTTGTTTCAAGATTATAATAGATTCAGCAAGTGCTATGCCTGGAAATTTGAGTTTAAGTCATTATTAAATAAAAAAATCATACTTTATAATATGAAATTTTTAAAAAAGATTGTCTACAGTGTAAATGACATTTATTTCGCAATCGGTTTAAACATAAAATGAGGTCGTTTTGAAGAGTTAAAAATACTTCATTCTTTTCTAATTGAGATTTTTAAAATTAACCATGTTATTCTATTCCTCATTATTCTTTGATAGTTTTCTTAAAAATACATTAATATAGCCTATTCAAAAGATACAGTTCAAAAAATGCCTTCATAATGAGTAAAAGTACAGATATTTTATCTTGAAATTATGAAAATAAGAGTGCATTTATCTATGACCCTCGACAAATTAATGACTTTTAAGTTAGACGGTCTAAGAAAATTGTTTTTCTTTCCCAACATTCGATTGAATTCATGAGCTCATGAGAATTTTCAAATTTTCCTGAGTGATATTGAAGTTCATAAAATTATTATTTTTATCTATTTTTAAGAAAAGAATCTCAGAATTAATTTATCAAATTATTATCAGGATAGTTCCAATTTTGATAATGTAATTAAAGGTTATCCTCATTCTGCACAGAATAAATGAAACTTCATATCTGAACTTTTACTTTGTGATCAAACTAAGAAGACGAATTTAATAGATGAGCTATTTGGAAAAGTCAATTCTACTAAAACTCAACGGTTTAGCTCTGGATTCATGATTAAGGAATCAAAAAACTATATTAAAAATAATAATTTACAAAGTTAAATTAAAATGTTTTAAAGGATAATTCACAAATTTTTTTTGTTTAAAAATGTGTTTTCAGAAAAGAACATCGTTAAGTTTTTAAAAGTTTCAATTTTCGTCTTCATTCACTCAATTTTATATTAAAATATGTTCACGATATTCTAATCTTGCGTTGATGACACAAAAAATTTATGAATCCCAAATTTTTTCGAGAGTGGAGAATCTCATATTTTAGAATATTTTAAATTTTAAACTGATATATTTATGATTTAAATCTATTTGCTAACAAATTTAGCTTCCTCTATCTACTTTTCGATCAACTTTATTTTTAGTTTTGATTACTTTCTTAATGCTTAAAACTTTAAAAAACCAAAAATCGTATTTTAATGAGTTCCTTTTCAGATTTATTACCGAATCGTACAAAATAATTCTCAAAAGATGATGGAATTATAAAAAAAGTTTAACTTCAAGATTTTTCAATTTTTTATAATTTAATGTAAATGACATAAATTTTCATCAAAATATTTGAGAATTATAAAGCAATAAAGTTTTATGAAATACAATTCTTAATATTGGACGTCTTGAAAATGTATAAAAAACTATCATAAGATCAAAAGTTATTTTTTAAAAACATATACTTGTTAAGTATAAATGCTTTTTAAAATAAAAGCAAGGACAGCTAAAAACAGGCTGAGATACGATGTACATCAAATATTAAAAATAATATAATTGCTACAAATATATTAAAAATATTGTCTCATCATAAGACGTAAAATTTGATTATTAAAGATAAAAAATTCAAAGTATCTTCTCAATTTTTTTTCAGATTTTGGTTCAGGGTTAAATATGTAATCTTTTCAATCGAATTACATATTTGTATAATTTTTATGAGAAGCAATAATTTATCTTGTTAAAAAATCAGAGAATCACTGATAAAAAGCTTTATTTCCCTATAATATAATTTCTTAAAATCAAAAATACAGACCAGTGTAATTTATTTCCATCACAATATCTGAAAGATCAAAATATTGTTTCATATTGACAATATTAAAAATTTGGTTTCTAATCAACGACATTTGAATTTGAGAATTCCCTTTTATAAACATTGAAAACCACTGTTTCAATTTTATCGTATATTTTTTTAAATAGGTTTTTTAAAATATTCTCCTGAAACTTTGTAACAATAAGATGAAATTATTTTTATAATATGGAAGTTTTTCATTATTGTACGAAATTTGTTAACTTTAAATTTTAAAGCGGTTGCTTTATAGATGTATTTTTGATTTTAAGAAGAGCTGAAAATAAAAAAAATTTAATTTCGAAAGCTTTTTACAGAATTATTCAAATTAAAACATAAATTTTGGCAAGTTTACACCTATTTATTATTTTTGATAATCCAAATACTGAGAAATATAATTAAATGTACAACAATCGAAAGCAAAATATTTCAGAATTTCATAAAATATCAAAGTATTTTAAGATTCAAAATCTTAATATTTTATATGATTCTGATGGTTATCATTTTAGAACAAAAATTATTTATTAATCTATGATTTTTATTTCACATCAAACACATCGATCTGATGATTTTGATATTTAAAGATGATTTGTATCACGTTAAAACCAGAGCCTTCTGACAAATAATTAAATTGTTTGAAATTTTAACATAAGACCCCATAAATATATAACTTAAGAAAATTATAGAAAGAACGACCTTCTCAAACCTGAGAAAAAAGGGTAGTAATAAAACGTATTTATCACATGCGATTCATAAAGAATGAAAAAATTAATATTCATCGCTGTATTAAAACGTCAAGGTTGATGTTTTAAAAATCTCAAGTAAATACGAGTTCTACTTGCTTAAGACATTCTGAAAAGAGAATGGATACAAAACTGGCGTTTCACAAAAATTAAAGTTATGTTGAATTTAAAAGAGGGAATAAAACACCAATATGTAGACTAATCATGAAACCTATAGCTCAAAATAAAACTTTAGGATGATAAATTGCAAAAATTTATAAGTAACGAGGTTTTAGGATAATGTGCTCTATATTCTATTAATGAAAACTAAAGCAACAATTTAACAAAAAATAATCGAATTATTAACCGAAACAAAATATTTAAAGTATAACTTATAGATGACGTACAAATAAATAAAATTTTTTTTTTAAATGTGAAATTTAAACTTCGCTTATTTTAAAAACATTAAAATATAACAAATATAGAAAAATAACTTTTCAATTTTAATAAAAAAAGAGTGAATCCATGGAAATAAATAATTATTGTGTTCATAACATTAAAAATGCTGCATTCAATATCAATATTTGCAATCAAAAAATATTTTATTTTTTAAATTTCCTCAAATGATAAAATAAATAAATTTGTTGAGTGTTTTAACATCAAAAATTAGGTTAATTTTGTTGACAAATAGATATTATGAGTATTTTATAATTTGATGTACTAAGGATACAAAAAACCTCTTTTAAAAAAGATTTAAACAACAACTAATGAGATAATTTAGCCTTAATGGAATCGTTATTTTTTGGAATGAAGAAAAGCTGAATTAAAAGATTATTTTACTAAAATTTACAGAACAGAAATTAAAAAGTTACAAAAAAGAATGATTTTCGCTTCACGTATTCATATTATCATACAATATTTAATACTTAATTTAAGACTCTTAAGAATTTATTGATCCTTCAGAATAGTTTACAAAGAAGGTATAAAAATAAATATGAGCTGACGAAATTAGTGACAAAAATATTTATATATAAATATTCTGACAAAAACCTAAAATTATTGAATGATATTCATTTGTTATCTTCAAAAATAAAGTTAAAAAATTGTTTTATCCATTTCAAAAACAAATAAAACCTTTCAAATGAAATATATTTTTAAAATGTTTTTCAAGATCTTTTAATCATAATCACAGAAAGGTTAATATTACAAAACAGTAGATTGAAAATGATTATTCTTTTCCACAAATGTTGATTTTTATTGTAAATGAAAATAAATATTTTGATAAACTCATTAATTTTAATATCTACTTGAGAATTTAATTTTTACCTTAATGAACTACCGTTGTAAAGTGCCAGGCTTTTAGTATTTATACATATATTTCCTTCAATTAATTAATTTTAATATTTGGTTAGAATGGTTTAACGTGAATTTTATATTCTATAACGATGTTGACAGATAGATTATTTGTAAATGTTTTTGATATTTAAGATGAAAATGCTGATGTTTTCTATATATTTACTTTTAAACAAAGTTCAAAATTTACTTAAGATGGCTTCTTATTACATAATCTTAAAATATTCCCATTGAAGAAAATTTAAAGGAAAATAATTTTAAATCTGAGTTAAAATAGTTGAACTTTAACTGTCATTTAAATTTAAAACCTTAAAATAAAAATGTTCTTTCGAAAAGATAAATTTTTTTGCGATATAAGGTGAAAACCCGTTTGACTTTGAAATTATCCAGATTTTTATACTTTGAAGATAAGAAAAATATGATTGAAATGGAGTGATATAACATAAACTATTCTGTACTTTAGTCATGATTATAGTTATAACAATATGCTTAATAATTAAAAGTTCATTTGTCAAGCATTTCACAATATTTTCAAAAATTTTAATCCACGCCTATGAAAAAAATGACAAATAACATTTCTATAAATTTTACATGAAATGGTTGATTGTAAATAATGTTAAAGGAAAGTACCAATTTTTATGATGTTTATTTCTGATTTTTTTCTTCTCATTAAATATGATAGGATTTCATTTTTATGAAAATTTATTTTTTTATGTTGCAGGTTTCTTTTCAGTAAAAATAAAAAATTTAACTTTATTTTCCTATCCATAAAATTTCAACGAAGAAGTAACGTTTACAATTTATCAATAAATATTTTTGATTTTCCTAAATTTCATTAGCAAAGAGAAAGAATTTAAAAATAATATTAAAATGAAAATTAATTTATTTTAAACATTAAAATTCAAAAAACTTTAAAGCAAATTTTTGAATTTAGCTAAATAATTTAAAATTATTAAAATATATTTAACAGTTTCAAATTTCATCTGTTTTTAAGATTTTATCTTGAATATGTATTTAAGCTATAACTTAGAAATCAATATAAGTTGTGACCTTTATATAATGATGAAAAGATCCAAGTGATCATCACGTTATCTAAAGTTCAATGTATGAAAAAAACAAACCAAAAACTTTTTAAAATATGCTACTTTTGTAAACAGAATTTATAATCAAGGCTCGTGTAAAAATACCTTTTATTTTTGTTCATACAAATTCAAAGTTAACAAATAAATTTAATATTTAATAATCGGTGGGTTAGAGAATTAATAAATTGAAAGCTATTGTCTCATCACATTCTTTTAACCTTCTGTGTAAATTGTGAGAGAAAACTACGGAACCCTTATTTACAATTATTATCTGTATGAATAGATGTTCAGCAGCTGTGTTATTCAACATGATTAACAAAATATATCAGATTAAAAATGTGTCAAAAGAAAATAAATTAAAATTTATGTTAATCATAATCACAAAGAATTTTTATTTCATCTTATATATTTATATAATAAGAGGTAAATTTACTTTTAATTTTAAAAAATCGAGTTAAAAAGAAATTCAACATAAAAATTTAAAAGTAATTTTACAATTCATCAAAATTAATGAAAAAGGCTTGAGACTAAGATCTGTATTTAAGGTTTCAGCATTTTATCTGTCATATATCTTTGTGTGTATTCATGAAAACAAGTTAATGTTCAAATATCATAATATGGTTTAAATTGAATTCTTGACCAGATAGGAAAAATTAATTTCTTGTCTATTTCTTTTTTTGATATAAAAAATGCAAAAATATTAATTTAATCGTTCATTTGTGATGAAAAACTACAATTAAACATTATATTTAGTTTAAAGTAAAAATATAAATTTTAGTCATTTTTTCGAAGTGTTTTTTACACTCAACTCTTCATTATGCAAAAATACTTTAAATATTGTTTTTAATATTCAGCTTCTTATATTTATTTAATAAATCTAGTTCTCATATAACTGAAACCATAAATTCTGAAAAAACCGCCTCTATATAAAAAATAAAAATCGTGGTATTAATATTTTTTATCATCAGAAAATCTCTATCTATAATGATAAATTAAAAAAAGTTTGAAAAATCTGAATTCATGAAACTATTCATTATTGCAAAGTCAAAGATAAAATGCTATCATTCTTTTGTTTGATTAAAACAACTTTATATTTTTTTTAAATCATTTGCACCTTTATATTTTGCGAAATATCTGATAACTAATGAATAAATTGGAAAATAAAATTTTGCATGAATAATGGAAACGATGAATGTAGATTCAGCAATTCAAGGACATGAAAAATTCAAAGTTATGGAATCAGATTTATAAAAGAACTAATACCCAATATTAGTCATGAATGAATGGCTTGAGATCTACTTTTTTGTGTCAAATAACTTTCGTTAAAGTTGTAATTTATATCATAAGTTTTTTGTGAATGATATATTTTTCGTTATTTTTTTATGTCGGACACGATCAAAATGAAATTGACCACAGTGTGGTATTTCAATATATCATAGATCGTTTGTGTTGCCAAATTCTTCCCTTGACATAAAAATATTAATAAAATCAACTTAAGGCTTGGAACGTATGTTTTTTGAAAAGTTTTAATTAAATTTTAAAACATTATCTCAAGACAATCAATATTATGGATATGAACAAGAATGTGAATCGATATTTTTACTGTTATAGGATACGAAGTCAATTTTCCATTTTTGAATATTTTTATAAATTATTTTGAAAATTCGAGTCAAATGCTCAAAAGATCGATTTATCACAATATTGAAGAAAATCTTCATAAATTTCCACACGTCCAATTTATGTGGTCCATTCTTATAGTTATACGTCGTTATATATTGTGAATATGAATAGATTTCTTTTACTTGTAAATCCTCTTAACTTGTTTCGTAACTCATTTTGAATTCAATCAATTTTCCCAATATATCATGATTGTCTATCGCTTGTAAAATTTCTTTTGTTTACGAGTTTGAAAAGCATTTTTATCTGAAAAATGACAATTATGTTGACATAAGGACAGAATATTTCCGAAACACTTAAGCTTTAAGAAAAATATGTGTTTATCATAAATATTTTTTATTTCTCTTAACAAAATTATCAAAAAAGTATTTCAAAAGCGATCTTTTCATTCATATATTTTCTGTAAAATTATCTAAGAGTAAATATTAATATAAAGTATCATCTAAAACCATAAAAAACCAATTTTAATGGTTTTTACTTCAAGCGAAAGACAAAATGATAATATCTTTTTAAATTTAGAGAAAGTCTTACAATCTTGTTAGATGTAGATTTAATTTATAACCGTTGATATTTATCGTTCAATTTTAGGTATTCTTGTCAATTTAAAAAATTTTTTAAATTCATAAAGTAAGCATTTTTAAGCCACACTTACTTTATCGTTAAGTATTTGATAATATTCTGAGATGCATTGTCTCCATATAAATAATTTCAACGTTGCTAACCGAAAAATAGTTTTTGAGAATTTCAAAACCGTAAACTATTTTAAAGTTTTTTAAAGGTTAATTTTGACTTATATAAATAAATTTTAAAAGACGTAATCGTATGTTTCTAGCGTGATATTTAATGTGAAATTTGTTGATTTATGCCCAGAAGGGATGAACCAAACATATCTAAGGGTTATTTAAAGAGGTTTATATAGAAGTAAACTCTTCAATGAGGTTCGAAAACCTAGTTTTAGACCTTCATCACTCTCCATTAAATGATATCGGTATCGTCTGGTGTCCGGGGTTGTTTAATTGGCGCTAACTAAAAACCATATTATACATCTGACCTTAAAATAACCTAAAATTTGAGGATATTAATATTTAGGAAATATCGAGGTCTCTTCGTTTAATTTAGACTAACATAGGATAGCTTTTCATTCATGTAAAAAGATCCAATAAACTGTAATTATAGCTCATCGCCTCCTATGACTTCAAAAATGTCATAAAATTATCAGTGATGGTTTAAGGCTGTGTAAATGCACATATAGAAAAAACACTCAAATAGTGTGTTCTTTATATAGTTTTCCATCTTTAATTTAAGTTAAGATGAAATCATATTGACGGTATTTGTTTTGATACAGAAGTATAAAACTATGGAAATTAAATTTAACCTAAAATATAAAAAAAATTTTGTGTTAAGAATTTGATTTAATTATATGTTGAGAATACAATCATTTCAAATGCATGTTTAAAAATTATCACTAAAAAGAACAGAAATCATAAAGATGTATGAACAAATTTAACATCTGCTGATTGTAATTTCATTCAGTACATATTGTGACCATATTTGGAATTGGCAACCTGCCATTATCTGAATTATCAATATATTTTACAATTAGTTTCATAATTATAAACTATGACATTATTAAATGGAATAACAATAAATATAAAAATTTTTTGGGAATTCTTACAAAAGATTTTACTTTGAAATTATATCGTCTGACAGAGAGAAATTCATAAAAGTTTATTTTTTACACTAACTAATTAACTATTCAACCAGAGCAACTCAAAAAAATGTTTAAGTTTTTAGTTTTAAGGATTTATCTTTCAGCTCTACAGATATCTAAAAATCATAGAGAAGAGTAAAATAGTCACTTTAATTCATGTTTTTAAAGAAATTTGTTGACTGGAAAGAATCATACACAATAATCGATCGCTTTCACACCTTAACTACAAAGTAGTTTAGTTATTTACATGAGACTGTGAAGCACAGCGTATATTTTGTGAATGCTAATACTTCCTCGAGTATTCAATAAATTAAATTAACTTTAGGATAATCAAAATTTTCAATATGACAAGGAATGTAATGTACAGAAAAGTCAGTCAAGGTGTTTGAATGAGTTAATGCTGAACTTAAATATCTAAAAAATATAAATAAAATCCTTTTTACACAAAACATTTATAAATCATACATCTTCAGGGTATTTTTATGATACATGAGTCAACATAATTATGTATACGAGCCATCTGAATAAAACCATTCCTTTTTTGAAACATATTTTAAATATGTAATAAATTGATAAGGAAAATATTTTTTAGATCGCATGTCTTCATAGGTACTATGCTAATCTGTGACCACTACATTTGGCGACCAGTGAAGAAAATCATATTTCAATTTTCTTAATTTCAATGCTTGAAGAATTCTAGAACGAGAGTTAAGATTTGAAGAAATAATTTTTCTGATTTTTAGTCAAGATTATATTTTTGAGGAATATTGACAAGATACAAATTCATGAAAGAGTGATCAGTTCCTTTTATCTTCAGTGTAGATATCTTTCAATGATAGGTTAGCAAGCTAAAGGAACTTTTACTACTTTTACATTTGGAGAACTTTTATATTTGACGTTAGACAGTTATAAAAAGAAAAGAAATCAGTCTGCGCAGTGTATTTTATACTAAGAATTCGTACTAGAAATCGTAGAGGATGTCAAAATTTATGAGTGAAAAATGTTCTCTGATTCGTTCAATATTCAGTATTCTTCATGTTTAAACGTCCTATCAACAGAACAGGCTCTAATGAACACGAATGAAATTTATATCTTTTATAAAATTTTTAGCTATTTATGATCTTAAAAAATTATCTGTTAGAAGTTGAAAGAGCGACCTAGTTATTGAAACCCAAATTCAGCTCTAAATCCTTTTATCGAATTTTAATCACCAAGATAAGCAAAAAAGTTAAAATGCAGTTTTTTTTAAACAAAAGATCACACTATACAAAACTGGTTGTTGAATCAAATGTGGGAATTCAAGGTTTTATCAAAACCAGATTAAAGTACACTGCAAAAGTGTCAAAATATTTTTCATGATGAAAGATTTGACATTTTTTATGTCTGTGAGTTTGTTATAAACAATAAAAAAAACAGATCGTTCAAACCTTAATGATTTTCTTTCTATTCTCATGATGTTTTATTCTTTTAAATCAATACCTTCAATATAAGAGTTGAGATAAATTAGAATATGATTAATAAGTTGGGTAATAGCCATTGAAAATTACCTGCATCGATCTAGATTTTTCTGAATGGTTAGGAGCGCAAATAAAAAATATATATTCAATTATATCACGAAATAATCATGATGTGCGATTCATAAGTAAATTTGGAATAAATAGTTTTTTATAAACATGCATAAAATTCAAATAAAATGAATAAACTAAAATTCAGAAAAGATTGGCTGAACAAATTACATAATAAAACAAGATTTCTAATTTCTACAGGTAAGATGAGTGATTACAAAATTAATAAATTGAAAATCTTCGTAAGAAGAAGCAACAACCATATTCTGATAAAATGGGTCACATTAATTTGCCAGAAGTCAAACTCTAATAACAGATAAATTTAGCTTAGGACGCAATAAATTCAGAGTAATCCATTTTTTTTTTGAAGAAAGAGTTGATATGGAACTCAATCTCTTAGTACACGAGGGAGTTTGAAACAAGTAGATCTTACAACAACTCAAATTTTAAAGAAAGCTACAAAAGTATCTGAACGAAAATCTAATGTATGAATCCGATCATTTAGAATTCACGAATACCATCCAACCAAATATTATTAAACATAATTATCTTCTCATTCTTTTCCATTTTGTATCGAAATTAAAAGAACAAACTTTTCACTGTGGTCAATATCAAAGATTTTTAGTTATCGAATATCTCTCTATGAAGACTCCAAATAACTCTCGATTTATTTCTAAATTAATATGATATTTCTGATAAACTATGTTGCCACTTAAAAATGCAATTGAGGCGTCATTATTTCAAAAAATGAAAGAAAAACTTCTATAGTGTATAAATCAAAAATCTAATCTTCTATAAAACATAAAAGTAACGTATTGGAAGAATGATGTGAATTGTTATAATACTCAAACCAGTTAATCGTGGTAGGAAATTTTGAGATAAACGAACAAAGTTCACAATGCGAATTCTTCCAAAAATCAACTCAAATTTGATCAAGGTATTGATAAAACTGATTTCATCTCAAGAAGTTGAATATCATAATTTTATTAATTGACTTCATTGAGTTAAGATAAAAGTTGAAACCCTGGCTGGTTTTTGTCAAATTTTTCAGGAGATGCATTACGATACCACAGATAATGGCACATGAACCTTATCAGTTATCAAGATAAATTTCATCATATAAGTGAATGCACATGGAAGACTACACGCTTTCGAGTGTTAAAGAGAAGCTAGAAGCATGAGAAGGGTCAACTTATTACGTTTATGAATTCAATCTTTGATTTATATTGATAATTGTGTTGTAACTCGTCGGCTAATTCTTTCTCAAAGTTAACAAAAAGGAGAAAAGAGGTTGAAAATTTTTTCTTATTAACACCTTAAGAATGTAAACGAAAATATTAAAAATAAGTAAAAAAGCCTTACAATAGTTTTTGCTCAAAGTACATTCAATCAACATATATGGTTTAAATTCATCATTAAGCCGGATCACAGAATTCTTGAACTCATATTTTTACTCCCAAATTAATCTTTGTCTGCTTTCGATATTTTGTTTAAAGAGCAATGCCTAATTTATAAGATTATGCTATTTTGAGATAAGTTATAACTCAGAATCAAAATATAAAAAAACTGATTTACTTTCTCTTTTACCCTTTATAAATTCTGGATCCTCAAAGAAGAATACCAGAGTTGACCACTACACTATGTTAAAAATGACTTTTGAAATAGTAATCTTAACATCATTAAATAAAATACATAATTCTTTAGACGATGTATCCAATAAAAAATATCTTTCTTGAACAGAAGGTGGGCAGGAATCAAAAAGACACCCTAGACTCTGTTAACTATCGGATTGTAGAATCTCAATTTGGAAAAATTTATCACATCTATAGTATCGTGAATGACATTACCTTATTTACGCAATAATGTAATGCTTCACATTTTACATGTGATGATAAAATTTGTTCTAAAACGATTAGGAATTTATCCATAGATGTCAATCCTTCCACAGATTTCATCTTAAAGAACATGAAACATTTTTGTGTTTTCAGAAAATTCTTATTTACATTAAGATTGGTAATTATGACATTTATGTGACCATTTGATGATAATTTTTGGTCTGTGCTCTGTATGCTTCCCCAAATTTGATCGGAGTAGTTTATGTCAATGTACATAATCCTTAAGAAATATAGATTCTAGACTTACTCTTATCCAGATTTTGAATTCATGAAACGTTTAACTCTGATAATGGGACCATGTATTGTAAGAAATATTTCATAAACTAATTGCAAGTCGTGGCAGATATGTCCTATAAAACTACACCATATGATAGTAGAGGTTATAGGGCCTTGGAAAGAGTTTTTAGAACCTTCAAAAGAAGATACAAATCTGAAATAGTTTCAAATATAGAAAAATGAACTTTCTATGCAGTGTAATTTTCAATCTTCGCCACAGCCTACATATATCGCCTCAAGTTTCTCTTTTTTGATATACTATTTTAAATGAAGCATCATTCGTGGTTTAAGAAAGAATATTTAGTATATCCGAACTATCATGATTAAATGATAGATTAAAAAATTTTTTAATCATGATATATTCTCATTTGAAAGTAAGTTAAATGCTAATGAACATATATGGATTTTAAAAGAGCAGAAATTCATAAGGTCTCTGGCACACTTGTTCCACGATCAGGTCCACTTTCCCATAATTTTCAAACTTTAACATTTAAACTGAATGAAAACACCCAGATCGGCTGATGAAGTGAGTAAAAAGCTAAGTATTCCAGATGTTTATTACAACATACGTCGGATATTTAATATGTGTCACTTAATTAGATGAAGGAAATAGACGATAAAATGATCAAAACTCGAATAACAGATATAAGAAACAATATTGTGGAAAAGAAGAAAATGAAAAAATAAATCTTTCTAGTTGATGATATAATTCTTCCTCTAAAATCAGAAAGGTTATGACGTAAAAAAGAGTGGAAATTACGGATCTTAAATAAGATAGAAGAATATTTAATCTAGTTAAATAAAATAATTTAATCTAGAGCGCTTGTCTTCATGCGTAGTAAGCTTTTGCGAACCTATTACAAACTCAAAATGAACAAAAGATTCTGATTTCCTTTTAAGATGAATAAAATAAAAATATTTTCAACAAATAATTAAATATTTCATAAATTACGACAGTTATAATGTATGATTTTATTGTTTTTTAACCATGCATTTAAGTGTCTAAATTTTTGACGATGCGCTTCTGAATTTTATTGAATTTGCTGTTTAAAGATTTCAAAATTTTTTCAAGTTTTAATTAACTTAGATATTTTAATTATTTAACAGATATACAATTTTCACTGATTATAATAAATAATCAAACGTCTTGCTTAAATACAGGGTATGAGATAGACAGCATAATAAATATAATGTACTTGTTTTCCATGGTAGAATTTACAAATATTTATTTTTTGAACGCATAGAAAAGATCTTAAATTTCCTTAAACGCATTTGGAAGATGTAAGTTGTCAATTTTTTTTTACGTTTCTGAGATGATAACATTAAATATATTTGGTGTTATTGTCATTAGCATTGATTGCGTCAACAACTTTTGGCTAATAAAACTTTCAAATATATTATTGATCCTTCTACTGAGTTTTCTGCTCTATCATTTTTACTTACAATAAAAATCTACAATATTAGTAAGAAAATATCAATAATTTACTTTGTATAATTTTGGTGTAATAGATTCTTTTTGTGTCTTAATAGAGAAAGTAGATATAAATTCTCATGAAATACTCTATCATCTCTTAATCCTAAATTGAGTTTGATATACTTATATTTTAGATAATGTCAACCTATTCTTAAATGACACTATATAATGAGAATTAATCTTTTGAAGGTTTTGTGAGGTGTACTTCGTTTTAAGGAACATTTATTGAATGCTCTAGGTTGCTAAAAAGGTTAAATTATTGAGAAGTATAAGGGTTAAAACTTATGAATTTTTGCTAGTTTGTTCAGATGTGACATCTTGCGTTATACTGTTTCATGAAATTCTCCAGCCAATTTAACTGATACAAAATAGGACATATATTCAATAATATATACAACATCGTAACTATTTTATTGATTATTCATCGAGGACCTCATTGCTATTTTGTTTATATTTATAAATCAAAACTATTGGAAAAGAAGAAAACATATCTTACAAAACTAGAATAATTTTCACCCTCGTATTATGAATCCAACGATTTGTGACATAATATAATAAAATGTTTCTTCACATTTTGCACCATCATCTAATCTACATCTTTTCGTCTCAATAAATTTCAAATAATCTTTTCATGTTTTTTGAAGAATGTTTCATCGTAAGGGACCTCCCCTTTTTATACTATTGGATTAAGGCTATCTAATCGGCCTCCATATTATTTTTATGAATGCCAGTTACTTGACCAACATTGAATATAATTTCAAATATTGAAAAATAGACCGCTATTTACTGTTCTGTGTAAGTATTGCTGATCATTTAGGTAAATTTGCCAAACCTAATTTCACAAGTAGACATCTTTTATATGAGATAAAACAATCTTTATTAATTTCTGTTCAAAGAGTAGCATTTGTGTAATTTTAAAATTATCTAAATAATTCCTAATAATTTCTTTAACGTTGAGGCCTTTCTGTTTGGAACGGATATAACAAGTCAACTCTGAATGAATACCTTCAAAATTACTTTAGATCACACCTGATACATTTTCAGTATCCATAGTTCGGGTATGATAAATGATGGACAAGAATAATTTTTAATTAATAAATAAATTGTAATTGACATAGGAAATTCCCATCTCACTGATCTGAAAGATCTTTTCATAGCCTCCCAAAGTTAAATCTCTTGTCAACATTTTCCAAGAAAAAATCGGATTATAATATTCGAATAAACTTTCTTAAAATTTTTGTCATCACAGCGAAAATGTTGTCAGAAACTTCTATTATAGGTCAGTTCATAATCTGTTTAAAGGTCCACACTCGAATGAGTTTTTGAAATTTGATTAAAGGTATCTTAGTATTCTCTCAGAAAGATCCTTGTAATTATTAAATTAAATTTAACAGATATTATCGATTTTTGTTTGTTTGCTCGGACTGCAAAAAAAAATAATCTTAAAAATTATGTTGTTTATTATAAAATGAAAAATAAATAAAAATTAACCTCTGTCTGACCTTCAGAGTTTCACCATAACATGATCACATTCATCGCAGTTATCTTCAGAGAGCACGATTTCATAATATCTGAACGGTACTAACATGGTTTCAATTTTTGATTAAACATTTAAAAATGATAAATAATCCATTAGCATGAAACAACATGTTTTCCGATGCGAAAAAAGTGACGTATAGTTGGCTTCCAACCACATAATAAAAAAGAATATGCTTTTATCTGAGAAATAAAAGATCAATTTCTTTCCATTCATTTTAGATAAAATACAATCACTCTTCGTTAAGACATCAGAAATAAAAGATTTAAAATTTTTATGAATTAATATCTAACTCAAAAACGTTTACTATATCTCGAGTATTGATCATTTTGAAAATATTTTGAATGAGTCTCAATACAAGATATGATTTTAACATATTTAACATGTCTTAAATTACTCTAAGATTTTTAAGTGTTCAAATCATGATTGATAGCACTCAATTCGACTATCTTTCAATAATTTGAAATTAAAAGAAATCGCAAAAATGGATTATTTATTTCAAGCTTTGTGAAATATAATTTGTCACAAATAAAAAAATTAAATCCAAATAACTTTGATTTATTGATAGATCATGATAAATCAAACTTGCCAAAAAAGTTTAAAATTTATATTTATTCAAACTCTTCCAAAAACTATTTTGTGAGGGAATGTGTCTCTTATATGTCGTTTCATAGAAAGTCTTAAATAAATAAAAAGCTCTCTGAATCTAAGATCACTGTCTTTTATTTATTTTAAAATCTTCGAACTCAACATAGAAAATATTTGATTTTCAAATATAAATTTTTAATTCAGATTACTTTATAGATATCGATTTGGCGTCACTTGTTATGTAAATAAGTATATCTGTTGTATTTCCACTATTATGGATTGGCTGATTTTTATAGATGTTAATCTTGTTTCTATTTTAATGTCGGATGTCTTATTGATAACAATGACTTTAAATATAGTTATAGTATACGTCCCACATATATGCTCTTTTTGAAAATATGTTGATAAAAACATGAGGAGAAATAATAATTTATCTTTTATAATCATAGTCTTTTACTTTCATGAACGAAATCAATCTTAATTTACTTTGATTGTGAATTATTCTTTAAGATTTTTCGTTATTTTATTTCAACACTGACGAAATTTGTTCTTAAATTCTTGCATAAAATTTTCAACTGGCCGATATAAATTATTCATCTTGAAAATTGCGAAAAATTGAACATGAAAAAAAATTTAAACTTTATCATATATAAGTATATTTCTTTTTGAGTCATATTTAATATTTTAAATTGATGATGAGTTTAAATAAAAACAACAATTCATTATTTTCATTGATGTATATAAATTATTATTGACATTTATTTTGTATTTACCATTTAGTAAATTAAATATTTTCTCATTTTAAATCTAAAGGAAAATTATTAATACTTATAAATAGGTTAGAGTATTGAGATTCTTATAATAAAATTAAAAATATTTAATTCATTTCAAATTTTCATAAAAACAAGAAAATTTTTTGTTTGCTGTTCCAAATTTAAATGATGTTGTTAAATTGATAAATTTTTATCTCTACAAACGGGACATTTGATCACTATCATGAACACAAAATTTATGTTTAAAAAATAAATTTCAAAATTACTATTTATATAACTGTTGGATATGTACATGCTTAATCTTTCCATTTATTGAAAAATAAATTTTTAGATATGAATACAAATTTTTAAAATTATTATTTTGTATAAAAAGCTATAATTTATTTATATCGTTACGAAATTAAAATTACCCTCACTATTTATAATTAGAGATTTAAACATAGTCTAAATTATTATAAATCAATGTTTATTACGAATTAAAAGTTAAAATTTTACTTATTTTTAAAAAACATAATTTGTTAAGAATTAAACAAAAGATATTTATTTAAACATTAAAATTTCTAACATATTTAATTAATTTTATGAATGTATTAATTTGGATTAAACCAATATTGACTGAGATGTTAAATGTTTTTGACAATACTGACGCAAAGGAATTATTCAAATTTTTTGCAATTTATTTTAAGATTGAAGCATGGTATTTAATTTTATAATTTGAGCTACGTTTGAATGGTCATACTGAAACATTTAAAAATTAAAAACTGATTTTTCCATAAATTTATAACTCATTTATCTTTTATATAAACCAAAAAAAAATTAATTCGTTATAATTTTGCATTTAGCGTAGAGATGCACAGAACAAAAGAGCTGATGAATTGCAAAAATTATATTTTCGTTTCAGTGGAAGATACACGGACAAGTTTAACTCAAAAATTACAGGAAAAAGATCTTATATCTCTTAAGATTTAACCAAAAAATTATCTGCATATATTTTAATCATAGATAAATATGAATTATTTTTAAAATCAATCGATCCAAAATTTATCTTAATTAAAAAGGATTCCATCAGTCGTAGTTTGCATTGTGGTTCGACTTTCACAAGACTGGTAAGCTCTTAAATATTCAAATAATTATCAGTTTTCATTCAATAAGAAAATAAGTTTAAGTCTATTCTGAGGAAGTTGAGATTACATTTGAAAATAAATTTTTTGTCAAATTTAATATCAAGGTGTTGAATAATATAAAAAAAATTTATCTTTGGGAGTGTAATAATTCGAGAGAATTTAAAATTTCTTTTGTTTAATTTATAAAATAAGAAAATTTAGAATTTCAGATTGAGAATAAATTTTCAAATTTTATTCCTAAAAATATCATCTCTTATCAAAATTTATGGAATACTTAAATTTCTTTGATTTACAAATAATTTGAATAAAGGTGAAAAGTATTTCTTTTGTTCCTATCTATTAAATATAAAATTCTTATGTTTTATAATTTTTTTAATTTAAGATTGTATGGGATGTGTTTTTGATGGTTGATAACCCAAAAACTTATTTCAATTTTTAAGGTTTATATTAATGTTTAATTGTCAATAAAGTTGAACAACGTATTTTACAACACATGAAAAGTGATAAATAAAGCATTATAAACTTTGATAATAATACATTTAATAAATTTTCAAATTGTTTATGATTGGTTTATTTATAAATTTAATATTTTAACAGTTTTATTTTTCCATAACATTACATAATGGTAAATTAAATAAAAAATTTTGATTAGTTTTTATGGAGAGAAATTCACGAATAAACGCAATAGTAATTATCCTGACCTATTATCTTAAAATAACGTAAATTAAAAATCTTTTTGACAAATTTTCTATTTGTAGAATTTGATCAATCCTAAAATGTTACTCAAATTAATACTCATATAATTTTTGACGAAAATATTTATCTCCATTTTTTATATAGATGTAAATTTGTGAGGTAAATAATCTATAAAAAACAAACATGATATAAATTATCTTCGAAAAGAAAATATAATTGATCAAAAGATAAAATATTTTAAAATTTTTAAGAAAAGTTATTAGGAATTTTTGAACAGTGTTAACACTGCATTGATTAAAATGAGAAAAATTACATTATTTTTCAAGAAAGAATTTTTTTCATTTCCATTCGAAAATTAAAATTTTCAAACTATTCAACGTTTTCAAACATCGTTATATTTAATTCAAAATATTTCGAGAAAAATAAAGCAAATCTCGATTTTAAATTCATATAAATTTTTAGATTTTCTTTTATCGAATAAATCAGAGATTGATAAATAAGGTTTTGTTATAATATAATATTGACTCCATTTTAAAATACTTTTGATTTCATTCATATAGTCTGTAAAATTTTAGTAATTCAGATATATTTCACGTTATTTTTTTTTATCTACCTTAAAATTAATTTTTTATCAAAATTGAGTCTGAATTGGTTTAATGTTTTTATTTGAAAATAGAATTGTTATTCTGATAAATAAGATATAAATTAACATAAACGAAAACACCAATAATTTATCAATATTTAAAATGAAATTACTGAGAGATTCTTCCAGATTTATGGTTAAATTAGGGAATAGTGAAACATTGGTCATTTTTCCCTTGAAAATTAATTTTATAATTTTCCATGTAATTTGGGAAAGAATATTAAATTCAATGAATCTGTTTATATTCGTCATGTTTATCTTTTAATTTTATAATTTTACTATCTTCTACAAAAATCAAATGTTTTTGGAACATGAAATAGACGTTAGTACAAAGGATAATATTTAAATTAATTTAAGTCAATACAACATGTAACTGTTCAAAAAGCTTAAATTTTTACTTCTGGTTGATCGTTTTTAACTTAGTGATATTTTCATATTGTAAAATTTTATCAGTAAAAATTTAAAAATCATTCTTTCTTTGTCTTTTTATAAATGATCGATGTTATTAGTTTTTCATTAATTCTTTCTGTATCTTATCAATAGATCGAGCATTCAATTATTCTTCACAAAATAACATATCTCCATAAATTGTAGAATTATGTCTTTATAAATATGAACCAAGTATAAATTAATTTTTGTGAATCAAAAGTTACATAAATCATTGATGGAAAATTATAAATTCAATTTACAAATATTTTTTAAGTTATGAGGAGATGTGTGTGGATTGTTAATTATTTTACCGTTCTTAATGAAAATTAATTTCATATTTGACATTTAAACGATGAAGCTAAAAAATTTACTTAATTTTTTGAGTTTTCAATAAAAATATAAATTATATAGATCTATCCATTTATATAAAGAAGTCATTTAAAGAATATAATTCAAATTTGGATTGTACTCAGAAACAATATTTTTGATTTTATGGGTAGGAAGTTTTATTAAACATAGTATTAAATAAAATTTATCGAAATTCATGAAACATGACTCTTTAAGATGATTGAAATAACATCAAAAAGATGAATTTTGTTTGAAAACGTTAAACTTATAATCGAAGAAAAAATTCGAATATATTAAGATATTAATTTTATTTTAAATATCATACTTGCTCAACTTTTGATATGATACCTAAAACTTTATTCTTAAAGCTGAAAATAATTTTATAAAAATGACAAAGTATCAATAAAATATATATACTTTTTGTGACATTCATAATGGATTATCAAATTGACTTAGTTAAAAGCTGGCATGATCAAAATGTAGCAGCGTTTGGATTACCTCGAGAAAATATCGTTAATTTTATTTGACTGTTTTTATCTCTATATCTTCTTGTATGTTGACTGGTATGTACACTAGTACCAAGATAAATATAACGTGATATTTTACTTTTTTTAAAGTAAAAAAATAATTATGAAATTTTTCACTCAGATTGACATTATGTTTTCTTATTAAAATTAATTATTATTTTCCTAAAATTTAAATAATCAGTTAATAATTAATTATGATGTGTTGAACATAAAACAATGTCCTCTGTTTCAATTAAAACAATGAAAAATATATCAAAATTTACCCTAAAAAATTTTTATATATTCCTTAAAATTGTGAAGTGTATAACTATGATTACGTAGCATTAATATTGAAATATTATTCAAAAAAAATGACCAAAACTGCAATTTTATTAGGAGAATTTATGAATAAATCTATCAAAAAAATAAACGTATTATTAATAGCTGAAACATTTTAAACTCATTTAAATTCGTAATAAACTTCGATATCAAAACATGAAAATATTAGAAAATTACAATAAGAAAATTTAAATGGTAAAATTTAATTTTGAATGCTTATTCTATTACTTCGATCAAATTCATATTTATTTTAAACACAAATTTTATTCCTATAATGATAATGAATTCAGATAATAGAAATTAAAACAACTTGATAGATTAAATAGCTTAAATTGACGATTACAATGATATTTTGAAATATTAAAATAAGTTTAAAAATTTATTTCAGGAAATGAAGTGAATAATATAATTATAAAACTATTTAATAACTGGTTTCGATGAAGTAAATATTGAAATTGTTCAGGAGTTCTCTTGAAACTTGTAAAATCAATTGTAAATTTTCCTCTGTTTCACAATGTTAAAATGAGTATGAATGCAATATTTCGAAAATTCTAAAATAATGTTTCGAATTTTACGAAAATTATTCAAAACAATAAATCAAGTAAGTTGATTTATAAGATTAAAGATTGGAATAATATTAGTGTTACCTTACAATTAACTAAAAATTATCCTCAATAACTCATAATAAAGACCAATAAATTTATTTATAAAAATGAAAATCATTTTTAAAATGTTCAACTGTTTTCAAACATAAAGATTGTAAAAAGTAGTTAAAAATAGTATGAGATTTTTAAATATATTAAAAACAATTTTTGTCTCTATTATAAATTACATTTATTTTAACTTCCGAGTTTCAAAAACTCAGAATATGTTAAGTAGATTTATAAATTTTCCCCAATTACATGATTTATTTTGAGAGATAAAAATTATATCAAACACATACTCAATTAACTTCTTTCATTCATACGAAATAAATAAGATTTTTACACACCGGAATCTCAATTATACCAAGATATAATTTAAAAATTTTGAATGTAACAAATTTCATTCAATAAAAAATAAACATTAAATCATGACATGAATGTTGAAACAGCAATGAAATGAATGATTATTAGAATGATAATCAACCTTCACTGAATGAGGCGAACAATTTAAGGTTAAAATAATTCAAATTTATGGATTAAAATGTTATATGTTTCGTTATATATTAAAGAACATAAATTCGTCATGTCAAAAAATATACCTCATAGGAGAAAGGAGGTAGATGATCATTAATAAATTCTTAGAATATAGGTAAGGCTTAAAAAGTTGATTATATAGAACTACAAATCAGATTTCAATACTATATGTCTATGTGAAGCTTTGGATCAAATAAATATCAAATTTAAAGGGTAATATTAAATTTAAATCATATAGATTAAAGAGATCATTACAATTAAATATTTCACTTGATTTACTGCATCCTTTAAAACATATTGAAGAATCTAAAATGAGAGATAATTCAATTGAAAAGTCTTAGGAAATTATTCAATAATAATCTCACCCAAAACAACAGTCAAAGTCTTAGAACAGTACCATAATTTTTTTGATACGAGTAAAAATTAGTTTGATTGAAACTTTTTCGAATGTCGGATTTTATCAATTATTGAATGATAACTTTTAAAATATCACCATTAAGATAAATTTATTGAATAATTAAAAAATTATTTATACTGCGAATGCTATTTTGTCATGTTTAAACAATATGATAAAAAGTGTGTTTTAAAATATTTTTAACAATTATATGGTATTTATTCTGCATAAAAATCAATTTATAATCAATTTCAATTAATATGAGTTTGACTCACTACTAATATGCTAATTCTGTAATTTAAATTTGTAACTACATTTTACATTTTTATTGAGTTGCGAATGTAGCATCAATTAATTTATTTATTAACTAAAATTTAAAGAAAAAATACGTTATTCTTAATACTTATGTTGATTAAAATATAAAATCATGCTTGTTTTGCATTAGTAACCAAAAATAACATATTGACGTGTTAACATGTTAAGTAAATGCCCTTCAACTTTTTAGTGAAGTGAGAAAATTTTTGGTAAGAAATTAAAAGAGATGAAAATTTTCAAATCTGATCAAATAATTAATAAATAGAAAGGTTGTAAATCGTTAGAAGATTTCAATTTTTAATTCATTAGTAAATTGAAGATATCTGTTCGAATATTAATAGAATTAGGCGATTATTGTTTATAATATTATCTTCTATTATATGTATCAACTTAGAATAAATAATAACCAAAATATTATATTTCTAGAGTTTTACCTTACGAATAATATTTTTCTTGAAGAATATGTTTTTACAATACTCTCTCTGGAGTTAAATACTCGAGATATAAAAAAGTATTCAATATGAATATCTTGAGATTTTATTAAAAACAATATAATTTTATAAGTTAAATGACACTCTTATTTAAGGTCATGTTAATATTTGAATCTATTTTGTGTCTTAAATGAAATAAGATTTTTATAAATAAATATTTTCACGATCTTTTCGTGACACAAAATAAAAATATAAGTTAAAAGAGGTAGGAAAATAGAAAATTAGGCATAGCCAAAAATTGCGATTTTTGCAATAAGCATAAAAATCTTTGCAATCAACTCTGTAATCTTAACTAACAACTTTTTAATTATTTCCTTTAACTAAATAAGCTTTAAAATAAACTTAGTCATCATGGCAATCAGCTTAATAATTTTTGCAAAAAACATCACCATCTTAACAATCAACCCTGCAATCTTTTCTTTAATCTATGTAATTCTGTCACAAAGTTTATATATTTTGAAATAAACATAACCATTTTTGAAATCAACATCATAATCCTAAAAAACATCGTTTAATTTTTCCATAAATTTAATAATCGATGCAGAAAAGTTAAAAAATTTTATTTTAAATTTATAACATCTTGGAATAGATTCATGAATGTTTTAACTTTTTATATTACCATGTATATCAACTTTACATTAAAACAAAAGGTAAAAACTTTTCTTATGGAACTCTTTATATATTCTAAATTGCGAAATATTACATATTTTTATTTCATTTCATACTCAAATCATTGGTAAGGCGAATATAACCAATTTAGTTTCAGACGTCGAAATTAGTGGGTAAATTTTGAGCCTTAAATCATAAAAATCATAAGTTCATATTATTTTAAATATTTCATCCGTAGTCAGTCATAATAATATACTAGCATAGTGATATTGAATGCAACAATCCATATATATTGCGAGAATTTGGTAATATCACTTGAAATAAATTAAACTGAAATTATGAAGATAAATTATATGTTTAAAATGAATCTCTCATACATGTAGTATCTTAATAAAAACATTTTTTAACGACAAAAATTTGATGAATAATTGAGAAGACTGTCGAAGATCATTTTGAA